>JAHLSL010000019.1:10653207-10712053 GCA_025920805.1 Petroica traversi
CGGGGCTTGGGGGGGTCGCACCCGTCCCGCGGGGTTCCCGTGGGGAGCAGCCCGGGACGGGACTTGCAGGGCACCCGACAGTGACTGGGAGAGCTCAAGGGACGTGGCAGGAGAAAAGTCCTGTCCCTGCGCTCCCCACGCCCGTGCGGGCACCGGGGATTCCTCGTGGGTGTGACCTCTCCGGGCTCCCACAGCAGCGTGCCTCACACGCCGGCCGAGGGATCCTGGAGCGGGGTGCGGAGCTGGCTGCTGGGGAGACGTGCGAAATTCACCCTGGTGCTGAACGAAGGGCCACGAGTAGCCCTGTTGGATTCAGTGGGACTGCGTGCACTACAGGCACTGCAGAGTGTGTGTAAATATTTGTGGGATGAGGGATATACAGGCCGGTCATCTTCTATTTTTCTAGTTCTGGATGTTGCCGGGAGTAAGGGATCGTTTCCAGGCTCCTGTTTTCATGAAAGGCATGGTTTGTTTGTCTGCAAAGCTACCAATTTTTAGGCAATTGAAGACGGTGATAAATGTTTATGAACCAGCTTTGAGTGTTAACATCAGTGCTGATGAGGCAGGGCAGGTGCAAGGTGCACCAGTTTGTTCTGGGGATGAACAAAGTCGTGGAGGCATCAGAGCATCCCTCCTGATGCAGTGAGAAGATGCACACGATTTTGCCTTAGCAGTTAGAGGTATCGCAGCCTGTTGCATGTAGAGATGCCCAAAGAAATTAGTATACTGCATGGTCTTTTCAGAGGGTCTGTAGCTTCACAGTGTGCCAGAAAGGTCACAGCTCGGGGTCACAACATTAATTTAACAGCAGGTCAAAAAGCGCTGGAAACCTATCAAGTATGATCTCACATCAGCAAGGAATGGAGGATTAAATCCACTGAAAGTAGTCATTCTAGAGCAAAAAATGAAAGAACAGATTCAGAAATCTGAATTCTTTCAGTTGGTCTGATTACTTGAGTTGACATCAGCTTGTGCATGTTTCACTGACTTGGAGGCAGCTCCTTTGGTTTGGGACTGATGAAAATATTGGAATACCAGCTGCAGTAGCCATTTGCTGCTTTAAAGCAGGGCTCAGATATCAAAGAGACTTGACTCAGCTTTTAGTTTACACTCTAGCAGTTGACTGGAATATCATGAGTAAAACACTTAAATCTGAGTACAGTCATCAGGTACTGATGGGGGCTCTGTAGTGTTGTGTTGGATTAGGACCACAGTGTTTATGAGACAGACTCATGCTTACCTGGTGGTGCGAGGCTCCCAAGTTAATTCACAATTTTTATTTTAAAGAATGAATAAAATTCAGTTTTCAAAACTGAAAGCTATCGAGGCTCTGATCCAAAGACCATGAGTATGTTTCCAAAAAGAAGTCTTTCTGTCACTTCTCACAGACTGGATAAAAGCAATAATGAAGCCTCATTTCTCCATAGGAGGGTACTTCTGTTTGAAAAGACAGTGCAGAAGGAATGCTTTAAAAAAAGATGAAGAAAGAAGAATAAGCCTGTGTCATCGGGGATGTGCAATGAGCAGGACTGTGCAGGAACTTAGAAAATTCCTCAAAAACAGTAAATGATAACGCTTTTCAAATTTTCCATACAGTAAACTTAGTGAACTTCAGGGTAGCAACCAAAATTGCAGAGACTGATGAGTGAATTGCTGCATCTGAGGAAAATATGTTCCTCATTAACTGAAAGAAAAATTATTAGTATTTTTAATTCATACAGAGCTGATTCAATAGGCCTGAGATCTACCCTCATTCTTTTGACTTGAAAATATTTATTAATTTGTGAACACGGTGGGACACTTCTTATTTCTAGAGTAAGCTTCTATATTGGCTTTTAATAATTTAAGTTGTATTCCACACTGGATTTCTTACACATATGTTAGGAATGTACAGAAAAGTGTGTGTAAACTATGCTAATTTAAATGGCTGATGAGCTTCTGCTAATACTGCCTTAAAAATCTAGTGTTAGTAAAGAAATGCAGGAAACTCATAAACTGTTTCATATGTCAGATCTTTCCTCTAAACCTAAGTATTTTATGTTTTAGTTTCTGCAGTGAGCATTGCTTTTTCCTTCCCACTAATTTGTGTCTGTCCACCAGAGGAAGATGTAGGTGTTAGACATTATTGTGACCCTTAGCAATCCTATGATTAATGAAGGGGAAGACAGATTGTTGATGGTTCATGGGGTAATTGATCAAGCACACTTCATGAGTATCAGTGGATAATTGATGTTATTGAGAATATACATTATTTTATATGTTCAGCTCAACACACACGTATTTAGGCAGCACTACACTACATGATACAGGTTTGTATTTTGCTGGGAAACATAATACTGTGTTGCCCAGTCACAGGCTTTAACCAACTTTAGCTTTTTATATACTCTTTTATATTTTTCAAGTTTCATTTAAAGCTGTGCTGAAATTTGCCAAACATAGTTACATTGTCTTTCAGAGAAAACCACTGATTTACTCAGAAAAAGTTTCAAGTATATTTTCATATTCTTTTATTTTTAGGAAACTTTAGACCACATTCTAGGGAAACTAATTTCAGAGAAATACTTCATTTTAGGGGTTTCTTTGTTGCCCCAGTTCAGGACATAAATTATAGGGCCTGTTTTTTCATCCAACAATAATAATATAACAGCAGCTTACTACCACAATAGGCTGATCCCATGTTGCAGCCAGATTCAGACTCAGAGAAGGACTGAAGGATCTAAACAAATCATCTTTCTTTAGAAATGTTTACATGTTGCCTTTATATGTCTTGTTTATATGGGACTATTACAATTTATTCATCAAATGCTGAAATAAGGTACCCAAGTGAGCGCTTTGCAGTTGCTGTGGCACAGTGTGACTTTAAGCACTCAACAACCACATGTGCATTGTTTATTTTTTCCTCACTACAGTCTCCTCTTGAATATCAAGGAAGTTTGTTTATAATGGGTCTCACTCCCTTTTACTCTGCTGTCCTGGGTTCAAATTCAACAGTAATCCAAAAGAGAAAGATATCAGTGTTTAATCTCACTGTATGCACTTTAGAATAAACTGTGCAGGCTGTGCTGAAGTGATTTAAACCCAAGGTAATGTGCTCAGTTCCTGTTCGCTTTGATTCCACTTCATAACGGACCATTACCCTCACCTGGCTCATTCCCAGAGCCTAACCCACAAAATTTGTGCTCTTTGGCAAGTCTTGAGGGTACTGGAAGCCTCGGTCCTCACACGTGGAGGTGTGTGTGGCATTCTATTTTGATCTGCAGCCTTCTCATAGCCTGAACCCACATGCAATACAAAGGGCAGAAATTAAATTTTAAAATGTCTGAAAAAAGAACTGCATGCATCGTTGAGGAGAACTGCATGTGACTCGGGAACCATATGTAGAAGATCATTTGTCTGAAGTAAGTACCATTTGGGTTCAATACAAAATGTGCATTTGAAAAGTAAGAGTTGAGTATTATAACATATTTTAATGATAAATCTTTTTCTGCACAACAATTTCATATTGTTGTTAATGACCATTTTGGAGCTGTGCCCAGAGTGAAGACATTATCCTTGGATCTGGGTAATGAGTTTGTAAATGATCCTGAACAAATGTTGAAGTTATTTGCTAATAATTTTGTTAAATCTGCAGATGAACCTTTTCTTAATCTGGGCAATTAGCATCATAATTTGAAAGTATTTCATTATCTAGAGTTGTCCCTGGCAAGTAAGGTTAGTTTTTGTTTTTCCTTTCCTATTTTTTGATTAACTGTGAGACTGAGGGAGATTCTGAAAGCAGCAAAACACCTGGTTGTCTTTTCAGTATGCCAGAATTACTCAGAGATACAGACTTGTTCTAGCTACGGTTTGGACGTTGATCATGCAAAGGCTCATGTGCCAGATCTCTTGTCTTTTAATTGCTGTGACCTTTTTATCTTGGAAGGAAAAAAGGAAGACAGCTCTAGAATAGGCCGGACAGTCACATTGCACTAAATTTAAATAAAAGCAAAATGCTGGAATGCAAGTAAATGTACAGGTATTAATGATTATCTGCGGATGAGATTGAGAGACCACTGCTGCATGTTTTTGATATTTGGTAAAACACATCATTGTGGTGCTTTTCCATATTTCAAATGAAGAGAGATTCTTTGCAGTTCAGAAAGTTTGTGAAATTTTATTCTGGCAATTTACAGACCAATTTCCTTGCACAGTTTTTTGTCAAAGCTGTCTAAAACAATTGTAGCTGTTGTATCTGCTGAATATCCAAACCAATGAAATATTTCACATTTGCGGTCCAAATTTTCCATAATGAAAAGTAATTCCATTACTGCTAGAGTGCTTAAATGTTGAAGACAGTAAGACCAAGACCAAATAATTAGTGCCAATTTTATTAGCATCTTTGCAGAAGAAGGTTTTTATACATTACTTATGACATGTTGTTTGCTCATATATGTGTATCTTTCAACACACAGAAAAATAATTCTGATCGCCTCAGGACTGGATTCTTATTGCCTGAGGTCTAACCAGGTCAGCTCTTCAGCTGGAGTATATCAAAAAGATACTGGCCAGAGTTTGATTTATGTTGATAGAAAGCAGCAAAGATCTGCCCATGTGTTGAGACTGTGCAAAGGCCAGTGACATTCAGCTCACGGCTGCCTTCAGTGGGAGCAAGCCAGCAGGAAACCAGAACTGGGCTGTGCCAGCCCAGAGAAACATCAGTCTGCTGTCATTAGATGCCACACAAATGGGGTTCAGCTGAGTGTGTTCTGCATGCTCCAGTCAGGCTGTGCAGCTTCTCCCAGAGGTAAAGAGGTGCAAAGAGCTGTCTCTGTAAGGACACCTGGCACCTGAGGGTGTGGAAGCTGATGTAAACTCCTTACAGACACCAACACATCGTGGTTCAGCTGTGTCCACTCCCCAGATTTGCTGGTTATGTCAGTAGTCCAAATATAGGATACAATCATAGAATCACAGAATGGCCTGGGTTGGAAGGAACTTCCCAGATCATCCAGTTCCACCCCCTGCTGTGGACAAGGACATCTTCCACTAGACCAGGTTGCTCAGAGCTCTATTCAACAAGGCTTAAACAGTTCCAGGAATGGGACATCCACGGTTTCTCTGGGAAGTCTGTTGCAGTGCCTCACTACCCTCTGAGTAAAGAATTTATTCCTAATATCTAATCTAAACCTATTGTCTTTCAGTTTGAACCCATTCCTCCTTGTCCTGTCACTCTGTGCTCCTGTAAAACATCCCTCTCCATCTTTCTCCTAGGGTCTCTTCAGGTACTGGAATACCATCTGTGGTCTTCCTGACCTCTTGCCTGGCAGTGCAGACCTCAGACAGGGACTGAGTGTGGCTTGTATATTGCTTGGTCACAGGAGAGGAGCACAGCAAGGAAAGCAAATAAAATACAGTGAATCCTCCCTATATTAAGTTAACATTATTGCAATGTATTTTGGCTCCTCAGCCTGTGAGTTCCACCCATTAGGACTCCCTGACGCTTCAACAAGTGGGTGTAAGTAGGTACAGGGGAATATTAAATTACAACTCTTCAGCTCTGACTTTGGCACAAAAAGTACAGAAAAAACCCCTTTGAAAATCAGGGAACATCATGACTGCAATTTTAAAGTATTTTGTACACTATGTAGAACACATCTGTAAATTATGTAAATTAATATTTATGGACAATGTTGAACCTTTGAAGTTTTGCTTGTTGAGCCATACTGGCAATAAAAGATGGCCACTCTGATTAGTATTTTTGGTAGCATTTATCATGTTTACATTGATTTTTAATTTTTTTTTACAGTAAATGGACTTCAAAAGGAACAAATGTACCAAAAGACAGGTAGTGATAAATAGTTGCTTCTGAGACCATATCATCAACAGTTGCTTCTGATGCAACTGATGTTCTGCTTCTGTCTTTTGGTTAGAGAGCCCGAAATATTCACTGGAAATATTAATGAAGGCTATGAAGAGTTACTACGGCTTTTTCATTTTGTCAGATGTGCACAAAGAGTTGTGGTCGAAGAACATTACTAAGGTGGTGAAATTGAGCACTCACAAGACAGGAAATGCCAGGAGAAGGATTTCCCATGGGACCTCAATTTACCTGCCTACGTTTGGAATTATTGACAAGACATATATTCCTACTGACAAAACCTATCAATATAGATACTGGTTTATAAGCGTGTATTTTTTTTTTTTTCTGGTAATTCCATTTATTTGGTACAGAGGAGGGACTGAACTAATTTAGGGAGCACCCATTCAGTATTTTATCTTCTCTTCATTGTTTTCTTCAGGTCCCATTCACTGCAACATCCATGCTCTTCTCTGAAGATAAAATTATTGATTTCCTCTATGTCTGTCATCAGGGTAGCATTTCACAATCCTAATTAAACTTTGCAAGCAATGAGTATTAATACCTCCATTTTATAGGACTGAGCTACAGTAAGATTCAAGCTATTCTCTCCTAAGAAGTGAATAACTTGAAGTGCAATGATTTCTCGAGGTACCCAATGTTACAGTCAATGTTTACACTGTACACCTGGGGGCACCTTCCACTTTCCACTGTACAAGCCTGGCTAAAAGTCCTAGTGACAACCCCACAAGGCTCAGCTACACACAGTGCTGTCTCTGACCCTCCTCTCCCTGCTTTCCATGCATGTGAAACCTGCAAAGAGCAACACTGGCAGGCTCTGAGTGAAATCCCACGTGTGGATGACTGTGTGCTGCTGATGGCAGAAGACCAGGATCCAGCTACAGCCATGCTCAGAGTTTGCAAGCTTGAAGGCTACATTCTTCAAGGGGACAGTGCTCAGCCCTTCGGCAAATGTAGCCATAGGGTTCCTGTCAGGATTGTTGAGAAAAACATGAGTAGTGACAGACCAGGATGAGCTGGATGTTGGTGAGTTGCTGGGATGGGTCAAGGCCAGCTGGTGGCAGCTCAGCCCCCACCCAGTTGCTCTCTCACTTTCCCCCAGAGAGATGGGGGAGAGAGCTGGAAAACCAAAAGTGAGAAAAACTCGTGGGTCAAGATGAAGGCAGTTTAATAAGTGAATGGGGAAAAAAAGATCCCAGCTGATGCAAAGGCAATCACTCATCACCTCCCACCAGCAGACCGATGCCCAGCCAGTCTCCAGCAGCAGCTGAGCACAAAAAGCCCCTGTCTTATTGATGAGCATGATGGATATGGTGTGAAATATCCCCGGGCTGTTTAGGTCAGCTGTCCCCTCCCAGCCTCTTGCCTATTCCCAGCCTACTCATGGGGCAGCAGAGCTTAGAAACAGAGAAGGCCTTGGTGCTGTGCAAGCACTGCTCAGCAACAGCAAAAACATGCATGTGTTACCTGCACTGTTTTGGTCACAAACCACAGCACCGTGCAGGCTACTTGAAGAAAATCATCTCCACCCCAACCAGAGCCAGTGTACTTATTACTATCATATAGGCACTGCCTTGCAGAGTCAGTCTTGTTCTCTAGCTTCAGCTTTGAAACCCAGAAATTTCTTTTCCCCTGCCTCTTCCCTGACCTTTACAATAAGTGAAGTAGAACTCTTAAAAGACTTAAAGTTTACTTCAGTGTACAAATCTGGGGTTGACATCTTGCTTCTATGCTGTGCAGATTTCCACTGGGAAAGAAAAAATGTTATTCCAGGCGCAAAGATCACCTACTCACCAGATTTCAGGATTGTGATGCAAAGCCTGGGAAATGAAAGTTTTCAAAGGAAAATATCTACAGGCTTTTGACATAGACAACAGTATATACATTTTCCCCTAGGTTCTTTCTTGGAAATGGCTGAAAATTTTCCAAAAAAATTATCTGAAGAAGTCCAAACAAAATCAGCCAGAGGCATCCAGCCAGCAGGAGAAAATACAGCTAGAATGACTGAATTTTGGCAAGGCTATAAGGTCCTTATAATGGAAAGTATTGGGTAACTTTAAGGAAAGGCCAAAACCAGTTCAGGAATGAAGAAAGAATGACCATGGTGGCCAGTGATTTTAATCTTCCATTTATCATGCAACTCTGTAAAGGGAAGACATAACCCAAAATGTGTTTGGAGATCTCAGTGGAGAAGACACAGGGGAACAAGCTGATTTTGATCTTTCTTCTGTCACTCCAGGCTGTCAGGTCTTTTGAAAGCTCTACAAAGCTTTCTCCCACAATAGAAAAGTCAATTTTCTCTGCTTGATATATTTGTGAGGAATGAAACCCATGCATCCGTACCTCTCTCAGATCTGCATAAAATTACCTATAAGCCCAGCTGAGCAATGAGTTCCAGCCTTCAGCTTCCAGGCTCAGCACCAGCCACTCAGACCTCCCCAGGCAGAGTATAGACCATCCTTTTCTCTGCTTGAAAGATGACTGCTCAGCATGCAGCTGGCTCCCAGAGTCTTGTGTAAAGGGTATTCCAGACATTTCAGTTTAAAGTTCAGCAAGTAAATGCTGTTATTAGCCCATTTCAGTGCAGGTACTAGAGCAGAGTATTGAGGCTGAAAAAAACTCCCTCCTGCTCTAGCAGAAGCACACCTGCTGTGGCTGACAGAGCTCAGCGAGGTCTCCAGCTCGGCCTCCCAGAAAGGGAACAGCACAGAGATCAGGAGCAAAACTCCATGTCGTTCACCTTTGTTGTTACTGCAGGGACGCTTGGGATGGAGATGAAAGAATGTCACACATTTACAAAATAACCCTTCAAAGTGCAGGGTTTTCATGCTGTCATTTGTAACAATTTTTCTTCATGGAAAGAGACCAGGCATGCCTGTTGACAGCAATTTTTAGTCAAAATCATCATGAACTGCAGAACAAGTATATAATACACCTGTTTGTTCAAACTTTTCCCTTATGGCCTGGAGATCTCTGGGGTTTCTTGGGCTATGGATAACTGCAAGGGCAGGGGGAGCTGTGAAGCATGGAGCAGCAGTAGACACTGTGTTCAATCCATTTGCCACATGCAATACAAGCAAAAAACATTTTCATGGGGAAGGAAAATGAAAGAAGGCACCAGAGGCACCACCTGATCATTTTTCCTGGGGGATGTTTATAAGTTTAAGTATGGGAGGGTTTGCTTCTTCAGTTACCATGTATTTTTCTGAGTTTTGGAGTGTTACTGATTTTGCTTTGTATTAGATTTCAGAAATATACTTCAAAATTGGTAACAGGCAGCTGGTCTGTTCCCAATGTTCCTTTTCCCCTCCTTGAGATACTTGTCTGTGTAATAAAGTTCAATTTTTTTATTTATTAAATTAACATAGTCAAGGTACTTGCAAAGAAATGAATATCCAAATATATGCAGAAGTATCAGAGGACAAAACCCTTGTGGACAGCAAAATTATAATGCAGAGTTGTTTGTGTTGAAGGGAGTCACAGGACATCTCCAGTCCAGCCTCCTGTTCAGGTTGCTCAATGCTGTTCCTACTTGGGTCTTGAAAGCTCCAAAGGCAGAGACTGCACAGCCTCTCCTGACAACCTGCACCCCTGCCTGGATGTGTCTCAGGGTGGTGGCTCAGGCTGAGAAAGTGTCTTCTTATATCTTGTCTGAACCTCCCTTGTTTCAGCTCAGGCTGGCTGTGTCTCATCCTCCCAACATGGAGCTCTGTGTAGAGCCCAGCTCCATCCTCTCCCCAGCCTCCCAGCAGGAGTCTGCTGTCACCTGCTGGGGTGCTCGCTGTCCTTCACAGCCCTTCCTGTGGAGCTGCTCCCCATGCTCCCAGTGCCCAGCTTGTCCCATTCCAGTAAGCTGGTCCGTCCCAGAAGCAGAAAAATTGTGCTTGGTCTTCGATTTTAAAACATTTCTGTTGGCCCAGTCCTCTAGCCTGCCTGGGCTCCAGGACTGCTTTCTAGCACAGTGAATGCAGTCCCCATTTTCATTTCATCTGCAGACTTAATCAAAGTGCACCCCATTCCCTCCTTTGGGTCAGGAATAAAGGTATAAGATCTGTTGATCTTGCTTGTAACTAGTCACCACACAAGGTGGCAGGAATCATTAACCACTATCCTTTGAACCTTTTGGGATCCTGTACAAACCCTATCTAGATCCATGGACATGGATTAAAGTTTTCCAAGGAACTTCTGACTCAATTCTTTCTCCTTTTTTGTTGGTTTTTCTTTCCCTGACCATTACTTCTAGGCATAAATATCTGAGACACCTTGTTGGTGAAAATCAAAGCAAAGAAGCCATTGCTCAGTCTTGCAGATGCTGGTGCTGCTACATTTGGCAGTGGGTCCAGCTTGGAAAGTACAAGCTGCTCCTGTCAGTGGTCTTCTCCCCCTTGACCTTTCCAGACAAGAAAGAACCTGCTGCAGATATACCCAGGTTAATCTGCATTAGGTGTGGGGTGTTGGTGGCAAACAAGGATGCTTTGAGGCAGTTTGCCTTGGCCCAGCTCATGGAAGAAGTAGTACAACATGTGTTGTACTAAAGGCAGGACATCTGCCATGAAGTCACTTTCTGTCCACCCCTGCAAGCCTCCACCAACCCAGCCAAACAGCCTAACTTTATGCTATTGTCTTTTATTTTACATATTGGTAAATATTTGTGTTTGCAATTAAAGAAAGCTGGAACTTGTAAGCCATTTTCCTCTTCTGTTGGCCCAGATGCTACTTCTTTCACAGAACTAAAATGAGGAGCGCAAAATCTTGCTGGTGGTTGATGTGGCCCCTTGGTCTCACAGGAAAAGGGAGGGAAAACTTTTGAGTCATTCAGCAGTAACCACAGGGAAATATAGTCCTATCCACATTCATTTCCAGAGAGGAATTTGAGGTTTGGATGATACAGAAGAGGAATTACTGCAGGGAAAGGACTTCCCAGGCTTTGCTGGTAGAAGGACCTTCCAAAGTGCAGAAGATTTTTATAGTCTCTGTAATTCTTCTGATTCTGTGTTTCTCATTTTATGAGTGTGAGCTGTCTCCATTTCCCTGCCCTTTCCCGTTGGGCTCGTTCGTCTTTGTGTAACCCCGATTCAGCAGCAGCCGGTGCCTCGCGGGATGAGGGTGAGAACTGGCTGTGTTTGCTGGCTGCAGGAACAAGCATTACCTTGCCTGAGAGGGACTGAGCTGCTGCCAGCAAACAGACTCAGCTAGCAGAGCCTTGGCCGTGCATGCAGCCACCTCTAACTTCCCCCTCCTGCAGGGAATGAGCTCCTTGTGACTAAGTGTTTTCTGGTAACTCTTCTTGACCTCCTTGCAGCCTTGGGGTGACAAAAAGGGAGTGAAAGTGCAACCTCCAGTTTCAGAAAAAGTGTTCAACATATAATCATAGAATCACAGAATGGTCTGGGTTGGAAGGGGCATTAAAGGTCATCCAGTTCCAATCCCCCTACCATGGGCAGGGATACCTTCCACTAGACCAGGCTGCTCAAAGCCCACCATCCAACCTGACCTTAAACACTTCCAGGGTTGAGACATCCACAGCTACTCTGGACAAGCTGTTCCAGTGCCTCACCATCCTCACAGTAAAGAATTTATTCCTAATATCTAATCTAAGCCTACCCCCTGTCAGTTTAAAACCATTCCCCTTTGTCCTATCACTACATGTGCATGAAAAAAGTCCCTCTCCATCTCTCCTGTAGTCCCGTTTAGGCTCTGGAAGGCTGCTAGAAGGCTGCCTCCACTTCTCCAGGCTGAACAAACCCTATTCAGCCTTTCTTCATAGAAGAGGTCCTCCAACTCTGTGAACTTCTTCTTCATTATCCTCCTCTAGCAATGAATTACTGGGGCTAAACTAAATCATAAACATGAATTTTACAAACTTAGCATAAGTTATGCTTATTAAGTTATGCTCCGTAAATATGGAGTCTGTAACCCTCACTATGTCTTCTCAAAATATATTCCAGTCCCAATTCAACTTTGAATCCATGAAATATGAAAATCCTCTGCACTGATAGGAGGTACAGTGCATAGTCCTGTGTTCCACAGCATGGCCATGATCCAGCTTTTTTCTTCCACTTAGAACAGACTGCTCCTGTAAGCCCTTCAATTGCTGCTCTTTGGAGCTTCATTGGAGACTTTGGTAGCTGCCCCAGAAAAACAATTGATGTAGGAGGTGATAATGCAGGAGATGAATTCATCCACTGCCACAGCTATGTGGGCGTCTGATCACCAGACAAGAAATCTTGAAATGGATTTCTTTTATGGTGGGGTTGAAAAGCGAAGAATGAAACCTTTGGACATGATCTGCTCTGCTAACTAAGTAGGCTGCAGCATTTTATACCTTGGGAAGCTTTTTTCAGGGTGGTGGTGGTTCTTGAATTGCTCTTATCAAAACTTTCAATTATAAGAATCTTGTGAAATGAGACAGCAACTAATAATTGCAAAGAACGAAGGACAAAGCTGAAAGTTCATAACCTGTATGCGTCCAGGTGAATTGTTTTGTGATATTTTAAACCCAGGGAATTAGTGGAATCACCATCCCTGAAGGCATTAAAAAGAGATGTAGATATGACTCTTGGGGACATGGCTTAGTGGTGAACTTGGCAGTGCTGGGTTCATTGGGTCACTCGATGATCTTGGAGGTCTTTTCCAACCTAGATTATTCTTTTAAAAACTAAATTCTGAATTATACATTAAAGTCTCTATTGCTAATTTGATGGCAAGTTCATGCTGGTCAGGCAGAACACTGTTACAAATGATATATTCAGGTGTGGTCACTCAGTTGTAGGCCCTTGTGTTACCAAATATCACAGGTGAAGAGCCTTCTGCTCTCAGCCTTCTGCAGGAATTAATTGGTCATGCAGACAACACTTGTTGACTTTTTTCTTGGCAAGGGTGAGCTGAAATGGTTTGTATGTAATTATACAGCTTTACTTGGACTTGTGCTTCCTGATTATGCTGATGGGCAACATTTTTGGCTAATAAGAAATCTATATATAACATTACACTGTAGACGGTGATGATATATGAATTGATATTGGAACAATGACTGAATTCCTTCATGGTTTATTAATACCACTCTAAATTTAAACAGTTTTGATTAAATGCTTGCTTGGGCTCATGCTGTTCTATAACATGTGGTACTTTTTGGAAAGAGGAATTTTCTTTTAACTTGTTTGTCTGAATATCAGTCCTGACCAAAAAATGGGATATATGTTTTCAGGAAATTTTGCTGTTGAAAATTTGTTTTAATTCTGAATTAAAGGAGAAATGACATTTAAACACTCCACAATGCATTTAAAAAAAAAAATACTATATACTTAGAAGACTGTAAATTATGGGTTGAAGTATGAAATTCTGGGTTAAAATTTTTAAATGTTTACTGTATTTATTATTTTATGTTTTTTTACATTTTAGTATTACTTTATGCCACTTCTATTGCTTTGAAATCAGTTTTTTACTTCAGAGCAGTAATATTTTATTATATTACTTTAAGTAATCGTTAAGCCTGACTTCTGTTTATTACACATTAAAGCATTTTATCTTCTCAATGTAGCTGTCTCCAATTTCTGTTGTGTTGAAAGAATTTATCAGACTCTTCAGTTCCAAAACAAACAGGAAACAATTGGATAGGAGTGACATACCAGATCTTTGCAAAAAACAGGAGACACTGTGATCAAGGAAAGAGGTTTCATTCAGTGATAGAAAGCAGCACACAGTAATGATTTTAAAAGATAGTAAAACCCAGTAAGGAAATAAAATATTTCAGCTGTGATGATAGCTTTTATTGCAATGTGCTATGTTGTCATCTGCTAACTGCAGTATTGTATAACATGCCATAAGTTATAACATTTATTTTAAAATTATACAAGACAAATAGAAGCATAATTTCAGAATGCTGAAATGAAATTTCATAATGTAGGCTGAATTTTTTTCTTGCAATAGTGCTTTTCTTGAAACATTTGTGCTGAAAGACTTTGGCGGTGGAGTTGATTTGTATCAGCATATCTTAAAATGTTTCAATTTTGATGAAAAGAGCACTACAGCATTGGCAAATATTTTGATAAAAAGTCAGCCTGTGTTTTAGGTATTGTTCTAAGACAGGATGGCAGTTTATTAAAACCTGCATAGGAAGGAAATGAACACATTGCAAGGACATGTGCAGACATGGATGTAGATATTGCTGCTTGTTTCCTGAGGGAAGGACTGAGCTGCCATTAACCTTCATGGAAAAGATGCTATTTACTTTTCACCTCTTACAGGACTGGGTATTGCATAGTATTTTAAAAGCTGTTGTATACTTGCTTGAACTGCAACTGATCTTTGGATGTGCTCTTTTTAGAGCAGTCTTACTGCTTTTGCTCTTTCTGATGGTGCTAGCCCTAGAGACCCTGGTAAGGTGGTATCTTTGAAGATGTCCATTACTTTCAGCTTTCACACTCAACAGCTTGGAAGAGCAGAAGCCATCGCTGAAAACTTTCTGAAATCAATGGGATTTGTGCCACTGGCTTCAGCAGAGTCAGGATTTCACTGCGTGTTGAGAAGATGACTTTTTTTTATTATTATTTTATTGGCAGAAAGGAAAGCCATGCAAATAAAATACAGTTAAACAAGTATCTGATGGGTTTGGATGTGTAACTCCTATTTTATGCTATTAGAGGCAAATTGTGCTGGAGCCTGCCCGTGCTCGCTGCAAGCAGGCAGCAGAGCAGTCGCTGATTCGTAACAACACACAAAGTTCTTTGAAAGCCAGAACTTCCCATACATCTGTAAGGAATAATGTTGCAACACTATCAGGGATCTATCAAAGATCACTTTGGAGAGGGGAAAGGGATTTTATTGGTAAAATGGAGTAAATTTCACTCGCACTCTTGTGTCCATACACTGGTGCTGACAAGAACCAGGAGGGTTATATACCCAAACCAATGCATTCAGGCATCCAGATATGAGTACCCAGGCAGACTGTCTGAGTTTCCTTGGCAGGTGTCCTGCTACATGTCCTGCTTTCTTCTTAGATTGGGGACAGTGATGTGGGTTTGTATGTGCCTCTTTAATACCATTTAGAAATTGATTCATCAGTTACTCCGCCTGGCCCTCCTCCGTGTCTCCCAGTCTGAGTGTCCTGGGAAGCTGCACACAGACCATCTGAGTTCTTCACGTGCCACCAATCCAGGTATTGTCAGCAGATATTGCACTCATAAACCTTCCCCTGCTGCTTCTTTGGGTGGTTGCCCACCCCGACTTTTCCACTCCTGCTCCACTCGTAACACTCCTAAGGTTTTTACTGCAGTTCTCCACATGTTGATGGAAAATTCAACAGATTTTTTTGTTGTTTGCAATTTTTTTCAAGGCCTCTACAAATTTGAACTAGTTGTGAACAAATACAACCCCTTTTCACTTACTTTACTTTGAAAATGGCTCTGTTTTGATGCTAAGAATAACTTTCCCTCTCGGGAAACAGATCCACCTTTTAATGGATTTTGTCAAGATTGAAAAACCTCTCTGAATAATTCCTATGTTTATATATATCTTTTATATTACATCACATTGAGAGGTCTCAACAGGACATATTTTTGTGAGTTTGTGCTAAAAAAGAATCCTCTCTTTGATCCTAACTGCTTGGCTATATGATTAAGAGACACCCATTGGATGAGGCCCCTGGTGCTAAGCCCTCTAAGACGAGTAAAAGGCATTACTTTCTGTCAAACTGTAAACATCACATACTTTAAAAATATATATTGGATAAAGAAAAAAGATGGTAAAGAGGTATCTTAAATCTGTTGTCTAATCGTAAGTGCAGCTTTTGCTTTTTATAGACCATTGCATGTGAAAAACTCTGTGAAGTTGACCAAATTAAAACCAAAACAGATAGCGTTCTATTGCAGGAATGAATGAAGGCTTTAAAATGAAATATAAGAACAACCTTCCACCCACAGAAACCAGTCCAAAAGCAAGATTTTGATTTATTTGATTTTGCACATATTTTTGCCATTAAGCTTTGTAGAGTGTTCTAAACTTCTGCTGCACTGTTATGCATGTTAAGACACCGATTCCCACATGGTGAGCTAATGGCAAAGAAAACACTTGTGTCACCAGGAAAAAGAGAAAGTCGTCGGCACAGATGCAGAAGATTTGAATACTCTCTCAGGCACGTTCCCCTACATGGAGATGACACCACACAGGATTTCTGAACTCTTCTCCCCTGTCTTAGGACAATTAAATGAGCTCCTTTCAGTCACAAAAACAGAAAGGAGGACAGATTGTAATGAAACCACTTAAAAAAAAAAAAGAGAGAGAGAGTGAAGGAAAAAAAAAAGAAAAGCCATCTAA
The DNA here is from genome assembly GCA_025920805.1 of Petroica traversi. Lineage (NCBI taxonomy): Eukaryota > Metazoa > Chordata > Aves > Passeriformes > Petroicidae > Petroica > Petroica traversi. Next base: position 10,669,379 of record JAHLSL010000019.1, read on the forward strand.
GATCTTTAATTTTAGATAACTGGACAGACTTAGCTGCACAGTTTTGGAATAAATGAGTCAAAACCACAGATGGTCATGAAAAAGAAAAGAAGAAAAGCTGTTGATAGTATCAGCAGAGTTGCATTAGCTGAGCATGTGTCTGTGCATGCAAACATCAAGATTCCCAGGAAAAGAGCCCATACCCTGGTACAGAGCCTGTTCACATCTGCTAAAGTCCTACCACTGCTGGTTCCTCCCCTGGCTTCTTTCTTGGAAGGCATGAGGCTCCTTGGACTTCTGTTTTTTAGAAACAGGAACAACTTACTGCAATTTCTAATGAATATGCCAAACTGTTCTCATCTTTTGAGAGGCTCAAATGATAGTTTGTGGGTGTTATATATAAATCAGGAGCTCGAGATATCAACATCTAATGAACTAATTTATTTATTTATCTTACTTAAAGCTTGGCCATCCTATGGATTTGCTTACTCAACTGCACGTGTCCTAGGCCTGAAGAGGTGCAGAGACCAAAACAGCTGCCCTCCAGGAGCTCTTTTGAATTTTCTTCTTTTTGGCACCTGCAGTTTCCTTCAGTGGTGGGAGAGGAGGGATGAAGGGCTCTGCAGCACAAGTCCTTGGTCATTGTCCATCTCTTCTGTGCCCCCAGGAGGGACAGTTCATTATATAATATACTAGACAAGTAGCAGCTTCTGGAGGAGAAGCCAAGAGACGTGAAATTCCCTCCTCAACCAAAATACCTTTGCAGCCACAGAGATGTCCATCTTCACTTCCAAGCAGAGATATTTCATCAAAGTTGTCCTATCTCCTTGTACTGGAAGCACCAGAGTTGTTGTGTTGGCCTGTACTTTACAGAAAGGAGGATCAAAATAAGCACTCCCAAATGACAGTCTTGTCCATAGAAATTCCATGCCTATTTGTGATGTTTTTCTGTGAAGTCCTTTTACTGTGTGAGCACAAACTCAATTTATTGGTGAAATTTGTGTCTTCACTAAAGATGTTTGCCAGCTCCTCCTCACTGAAGTACCTCCTAATGGTTAGGAGAGGAAAAAAGAAATCCAAGGATCGTCTTGCCAAGATAGTTTTCTCTAGTCAAATACTAGACTCTATACAGGATTTTTATTTAGTTAATTTTATATATTTAGTTTTATTTTCTCCTGCCTTGCTGCTTCTTTGCTTGCATCTGTGGGAATATGTGTGCGTGTGTGTGTTTTTGAATTTTTTTTCGCAATCATTTCACAGTCTCCCTTCTGATGTCTTGGAGACCACACATTAAGGAAGCCTGGGTGTAGACTAATTGTAAGACTTTCCTAGTAGCATGAATCTAAGCTTGAAATCCCTTCTGCTCTTTTCTTTTTCTTCCCACAAGCAATATCAAGATGCCAAAAGGCAGGGAGGCATTTTTAATATTTTCATTTTTCATATTTATCTTGCATCATCCAGTGCATTCACATGCTGAAAGTGTAAACCCCTTAGGGTATAGGACAAGCCAACAAGTCACTCTAAAGTGAATTAAGGGTGGCATCCTGGTGATAACTGCAGTTCCCTTCTATTTTCCCTTCATGTGGAGTAGTATACCTGCAGTCACATCTGGACAACCTGCCTTCTGCTGCGCTGCAAGGTAGGAGCCCACACCAAGTAGAATAGCAAGATCATGGCTTTGAGAGTTTTTTTTCTGATTTTTTAAGGCTCACCACAGTGGAAGCAAGATCGCTGAAACACAGGCAAGGAAGTAATGAAAGGCCATGGACATAAGAAAAGGAAGAGGTATGCACTTCATTTGATATATACATGTTCGTGTTTTGCTCCTTCGAAGTGAAGGAAATGAACACGGCACAGAAATAGTGCTTCGTGTTTCTTTTAGATGTGGGATATTTGTTAACATTGTTAGATGGACACAAAGCCAGATGGCTTCATTTTGAATTGTTATATGGTGCTCTTTTTCCACTGTGCCTAACAAAAAATTATTTATGAAGCAAAAGCAAAAAAACCTCCTTATATTACGTAACTGTTAATTCAGCCTCAAAAAGAAGAAAAGAAAAAAAAAGAAGCCATTTGGGAACCCAGGGAAATATTATTGGATTGTTGCTGAAAATTTATTGCTTAAGACAAACATTGGATTAAATGACAACTATTATAATGGCACCTTCGTGGCCAGTACATGTATTCATGGGAAAGTGGTAAATATTCCCTGAAAAGCAGCTGAACTTTTCAGAGAGGCAAAAAAATGTACAGTTTTTTTCCAGAGCTGTGCTTTCTGAAAATTCACGCTGCTGGATGTGCCCAGGAGTTCTGACTGTGAACATCTCTTGCTACCAGAGCTTTCCCAATGGTCCCCAGCACCCAGAGCACAGTCCAGAGTCCATCAGGTACTACTCTGTTGTGTGGGAAATAATGAAAATGGAGCAGAGAGGAGCTGTGCATCATGTAATGTGATGGTGACAGGGCCAGGAATAAACCTAGACCTTCTGACTCCCTACCTTGTGATCTCCTCACTAGATATCTTCCTGTTTTCCTTTGAAAATGTTGACAGCTTACTGGAGAGGAAAATCTACAAACATTACACATTCCTCTGTCAAAAAAGGGGCTTTGTTATTTGATATAGGAACTCCTTTAATTATTGAGGTAACTTCACAGCATGAGGTCACAAAGGGCAAATTTGTTAGCAGCATTTATGAGTGATCTCTCCATGAGCAGCACACAAGTCCAGAAGAACAGGCTTGACATGCTGGAGTTTTTTATGCAGTCCCATTCAAGAACATTTTAAGAACATCATAACTTCTTTGACTGGAAATAGAGAAATTGGTACTGATCCAGTGAGAAAACTGACCTGAATTCTCATGCACCACTTGAATCAAAAACTGTTCCAGCTCCTGTTTCTTTGGATTTTAGTTTCAGATAGCAACAGATGTACACAAATCCAAAGAGACAGTTTTTACCCTGTGAGAGCCAAGAATTTAAATAAAACTTTGTACACTTCCATCACACTGACTGCACTTCAATAGTTTAACTTTTCAGACAAATACAAACTTGGTATTAGCAGGACCTTTTATACATTTGGATAGTTAATTTGAATGCTTTCATTAGTCAAAGAACATTTTTGTTGTTTCTTACGAATATTTCTATTAAATTTGTTCACAATAAGCCAGTTTTGTCTCTTCATTATAATGGGAATTTTAAAAGGGTTAGAACTAAAATATGTCACAGGCTAAAGCTCTTCACTCCATGTACACCAAACACACAGTAAAAAACAAAAAGTATTCAGCTATGTAAAAATATGATATGAAAACCTAATTGTTCTCGATCTGTCACCTTTTTGTCTTATAACACTTCGTGGTACAAGGCACATTGAATTCAGCACTGTGACAGACTGGGAGAACCTGGAAAGCATTCCTCTTAAAAAACCTCAAACATCAGCCTACATCTAACAAGCCAAAGTACACATCTTTGGGAGTTCTGCATGATACTCAGAATTTGGTTTGGGCCTCCAAAATATTCACTGGTTTAATGGAGCATCATGCTAGGGTAACCCTGGAATCACTGAAATTTTTTATGAACTCTGCACCCCTTTCCAAGCAGATTATATGGTGACTGTTATATTACAGTGGCTGTGCTACAAAAGGATGCATTCTTTCCATGGCCATATTGAAAAAGAGCTACAGTAAGCAGCGCTGATGCAAATGAAAACAGCAACTACGATGAGGAAGTCATAAATATCAGCTCTTAAAGAATTCCACAAAGGGAGGTATAGATCTGTATCTTCATACTGGTGATGAAAAACCCCCAACATGCCATGTAGCTTTTTATGTTCAATCATCGAGTGAAAGATGGAAATTCAGTCTAGCATCTTTCCCATTTCAAGCCACAATATTCAATATATGTGTGTGGGTATGTAATTCCTGGGGGTGATCCTCCACTTCAGATTCCCTTCATTGTCTGCCTTTTCCTGGACACTCATAGCTCCTCTGCAAGGCTCAGAGGTTTGCAGGATTGGGGCTCCCAGGCACCACAGGCTATGCAGCAGCTCTCTTTCTCTGGCCATACAACCAGGACCTAACAGGTTGTGACACCTCAACCAAGAAGACCCTTCTCTACAGGCACTTGTGTTATTGTCACCCCCACAACTATGGCATTACATTCAGGAGCAGTGGGGCAGTTGGTGCTCAAGTCACTGTGTTATCCCAGCTTGTCCTGAAAGGTATCAGAAGAGCTGTGGTGGGCCATGCTCAGGCTGACCTTCCAGGCTTTTAGACTTTCATGGCTTCATCTTCCCTGAATATATAGAGGATGCTAGGATTTGGCAGCCTCAGGTTGTAGGTGGTCTGCAGGACTCACGAAGCTCTTGAACTTTGACACCACAGTGGCACCAGTGTCCCTCTTAAGCACTTTACAGCAGCTCTGAACGTGGCTCACATGTCCTTTCCTAGCAACATGATCTGTAAGGGTAGACCTTTATAATCAACCTTACACATTCCCAAAGAAGCTATGGGGGGCTGCGCGTGAGCCTAAGAGCCTTTAAATATCTCACCCTTGTAAACCTTCACGGTCCCCGCGGATGTTTGTGTGAACATAATACCGCACCTTCAGAAGCAGGGCTTGTTTTCTGCCTCCACTGATCTGAATTTGTGCAATACTTTGGATCTTCTATATCATATAGCAGGGTCAAGCATTTTAATTTATAGAGGGTCACAGTTGCTACTCCCCTTAAACAGCAATGGAATTTTTCAATATCCTTGAAGTAAATCCCTTTTGCAAAACAGTAAATGCTGGTATGACAGTATGTCAAACACGGATTTGTTCTGAGATTATTTACTTACAATTAGACAACTGTGCTGGCTCTCAGAGAGACTAGTCAGCAAAATCAACATTATTTGAAAGAGCAGCGGGATGGCCAGTGTTTTAGAATCCAAGGAATGTGGTTTTCATAAATTCCACAGCCTGGTGAGATGCCACAGAACCAGCTAATTTTTTCTTCCAAGTTTTTTTTGAGGGGGCTGTTTTACACATATCTACATTTTAAAGTGTTTCCATTTTGTGAGGAAAAAAGTTCTCCATTTTAAACATTGCGAGATGGATATTTTTTTATTTTTTCATTAAGAACAAAGTATTTTCCATCCTTTTTTTTTTTTTTCCTTTGACATATGTGTATGTATACACCTACACAGCTCTTGGGCAGGGTAGAACAGGGAATCAGCTAGTAGCAGCTGCCAGGAGTGAAACTACTGAACACAAAAGTACAGTCTGTTTGCAGTTCCAACTTGCTTCATGTCACCATTACTAATTTTGCATCTTGAAGTTCAGACTCTTCTTTGAAACTGTTGTTTCTTAATAAGCATTCCTTGTAAATCCTAGCTGTGTGGTTTGTAAATTCCTGAGCTGAAAACAAAAGGTAGAGCCTATAGTTACGTGCAGGGAGGCAGTTTCTACGCAGACATTCTTCCTGGTATATGTTTTCAATAAAATTTTAATTATCTTCTTTGCTAAACTGGCATGTTTCTCACAGTGTAGTTCAGCACATACTTTCAAAGCAGGGCAGGGACAGCAGAGAAGCTGCAAAGCCCACTTGGGAGTTAAAAAATGGGTGTTTGGACATCTTTACACGCACATTGAGGGGCTGGCTTTTGGTTCAGCACAGAGCAAAAGCAAAGCAGATGCGGAGAGCTCTTTTCCAGTGCCAGGGAAAGCAGCAGACAGCAAATGGAGAGCTACTGGGGCAGAGCATCTACATGGGAAAATGACAGTGACCTGAGTGCCTCCCTTGCCTGGGTCACTGCTCAGGACACACAGACTCGCTGCTGTTTCTGCTGCAGCTTTCAGAGCAGCAGTTTTGGCAGGGCCAACACTCCCAGGGATCCCTAGTGAGACCCTCATCCCTGTCCACCTCTGCTCTGCTGTCCCCTTGCTCCCACAGCAGCCCTGCTTCTCCTACCTCCTCTTTGAGACCATCCCTGGCCTTTGTCCACCCTGCAAATGCCTCAGGGCCTCGGCTTACCTACCCATACCACCATTCTTTAATTTTCTCTGTGAGTCAGGAGTCTGTATTCATTGTATGAGAGGCTCCAAATATAAGCAATATTCTGGGCATTGCCAGTATTTTTCAGCTTAATTAAAAATAGTCCTTGAAATCCCCTAAGTCTGATTAAAATATCCCAATATGTTTTACTTGGTCTTTTAAATTTCGCCTCACACTTAAAATCTGACTTCAAGATCTCTTCATTATTTCTCGTTTATCTCTTAGTGATGAATTCTGTGAGGAACTACATTCCCTCCCTTTCTACATCCGTCACAATCAGTGAGGCTCCAAATGGAGGTGAGCAGATAAATGTATCAGCCAGCAATGCTTCACATCAGGTGTGTCAGGTAAGGAAGTACAAAAGGGAATTTTTTCATGTATATTACAAGGTGCTTTTCAAGTAGATCCTAAAGGGTAAAAGGGTCAATGAAAAAGACAGCGGATTTTCTTACAGATTTACACATTTGTATTCACTTGGTAAGCTAGGTACAGTCTTGCTGAAACATTAAAGACATTTTTTGCACTTGGTGTTCGCATAATGATGTAGAAACACATGCAAGAAATAGTCTCTAGGGAGGAAAAAGAAACAGTGAACTAGGAAACCAGGCTCCTGTTAGGGCAGATAATTAGAATATCTGAAGAGTGACAAAATTCCAGGGCAAAACAGTTTCATTTCACATCATGGAGGAGGTTTCAGGAAGATTGACTATAACAAAGGCCTAAGAGAATTTCTGCTACTTTCTGGTAAGCTTTTTCCAAAAGAGCCCATCAGCCATGGACTTTGCTTCACAAACGTAATCCATCCCTTTCTAGACTTCCCCATTTACTTGGTTTGTGCCTCCTCTACTTTATTCTCTATTATTTGGAATTTGCAAGTAGACATTGTCCACCACCTTGAGCATGTGAAATTTCAGGTGCACCAGAACCAAACCACCCCCAAGAACCAGACCCAGAGCAGCACCAGAGCTGGCTGTGGATGGGAGGGGTTCAGCACTGCTGCCTGAGATCCACTCTCACAAGCTGGCTGTGTTTCACATGAGGAGATCTGGGGCTGCTACAACCATCAGGACTTATTTTCCCTTCAGGAGAGGAGCAGCCTGCTAGTGCAGACCTCTTCTTTATGCTTGGTTGTGTAAGGAAAGGGGGAGAAGAAGGCAGCTGGCAGCAAGGAGCAGAAAAGCAGGAAAGAACAGGGGATGTGTTTTGCTCTGTGCCATCGAGTAGCCCTGCCCTGGTCCATTTGTTGTGCAATTGAAAACTGCCTGTCAGCAACATTATTTATGGGAATGCACAGGCTGAGTCTCAGAATCAGGAAGCCAAATCCAGCTTCCCCGATATCATTCTCCACCCAGGCTATTACATTGTTAGCCTTATTTCTTAAGAGAATGTTTCCTACGTGACTTTTGCAGCCTGTTTGTACAAGAATCTGTGTGTCAACTCTGAAGACCAGTGTGTCATCTTTTCTTAGAACTTTGCCCTGCAATTCACCCATTTCAATGAGATTCAGCAGAAAGACACAGGGCTCAAAGTTGTTCAGTTTCCAAACATTTGATTGAACCATTTGTCCACATAAGAAAACAAGAGCCAGAGGAGCATCTGTTCCTGATGGGAATGCAGACGGATTTCAGCCTTTGTTCCACCTGGAAGTGGCCATCAGACCAGTGCCCATGTGCATGTTAGCTGGCCAGCTGGCATGCAGGCATGTCTCAGCCAGCCCCAGCTTCTGCTGCCCAGAACATTTTGGGACACTAAGATATGCTGAAGGGGAATCCATATTGCAGTGGTGGGAATGAGAGGGGAATGGAAAGCATGGAGCAGAATGGCCTGTTCCTGAAGACGTAAAGAGGAATTGGGGTGATTCACCAAGAGGCATGGAGGCTGTGGGGTGCAAATCTGAGGTGAGGCACCTCAGCCATTGCTGGCTCCTGGACCTGGCACACCTCCTGCTCAAGTGTGAGACAAGTGGCAATCCCTCCAGAGCAGAACGGAGCACATTTTGTGACATTTGGTGTATTTCATGGCCTGGACAACGCACTGGAGATAAACCAGATGATGCATAAATTCACAGATCATAGTTCAAGAAGATTTAGGAAAGAGGACTTTTGATAAAACAAAGGACCCAAAGGAGCCTTCGAATAGGAAATAGTAATAGGAAGGGTTCAGAGACATGTCAATAGCAGTGAGGATTGCATTCCTAATAATAAACCAAAGGGCTCTGATTTAATCTATGGAATGAACAGACACAAAAAGAATTCAAGAGGAATTTTCTGCCTTTGCAGAGCAGTGGACAGACCACGCAGGAAAAACAGGGAAAAAAGAAAAAAGTGTAGTATGCAAGCATTGAGTGAAAACTATTGTGGAATTTATCTAGAGACTCAGAAAGGGGCACACATAATTAGAAAGGACTCCTTGCTTCCTTCTGTCCCAAAATGTCTCTCTTTTGCCATTAGCAGCTCAGCAGGTGCTGTATGATACAATTACTCATTAGGTAAAGGAATTTCAAACCTTTGCCCTAAGAGGAGGCTAAACTTGTCACTCAAACTCAATCCTGCGTCTTTTGATGAGCCTGAGCAATACACAAACAAGGATCACAGAGCTGGGCTTTATTTTTTTTCGCTGCAAGTGCTCAGGGCTTGAAATGGAGAGTTTGCTCCTAGTAGTAAGCCTGTGTTGCACTTCAGCTGCCCTGCACACACCATGCTCCTGCCTGCTCTGTGGGCTGAGACAGGCTCCTCTTATCTGCCTAAACTCATTTCCCTCATTAAATGCATCAAATACAGCCTCCCCTTTTCCAACAAAATCATTAGCTGGGAGTGTGATAACCATAATTTATGTTCTGGGCAGAAGGGAAGATGTGGACAGTGAGGTGGTTACAGAGGTTTGTGGCTGTGTCTGCACAAATGATTCATCTTTTGTATTGTTGTACTGGTGTTGCTGTAACTTCTGTGGTTTTAAGGGTACTATTTTTTTTTATTAGACTGAAGGACTTAATTAGAAAAATGGGCAAATCTTTTAGATTTGTGTCTTTTTTCAACTATGGCATCTAGGCTAATAAAAGGTGTTTCTTGCCTCTAGAAATCTAACTTTTCTGATTAAATCTCTACAAACTAAATACCACACTGATTCACAGCACATTCAACATCATCCTTGTGTGCCACTCTTTTCAATAACTAATAAATAAAACTATCAAGTTAATGTACGTCCAAGGCATTTTGAATAAAGTCGTCAGATTAAACAGGAACATATGTAGCTCACATATCTTTATTTGAATAAAGTATATGGAAAAACTAACAAAGGTTACTATTTCAACTGATCTGTTTTCCTCAGAAAACTTTGCTGAGTAAGACACTGAAATGTTAAACTTTGTTTCTCTTTCCGCTTCTGTTGCTTAAGGCCTTTTCTACAATACTGTGGAGTGTGTGTCTTGCGAAAAAAACCACCGCTTTAACATTTCTTTGTAAGTCACTTTGATTCTCTTTTGTTATGCCAGAGATTTACTGTTTCTTTTGACATCACAGTGGCTGTTTTTGCAAGGACTGCCTGGGACAGCAGCAAAGCAATCCTGCTCACTTCCATCCCCATGCACAGAACAAAAAGCTGAGAGACACCAAGCAGTTTTGACAGTTTGGTGAATGACAAGGAATTAGCAAAATCATATACAATTCTTATTAAAAAACCAAAAAAGAAAAAAAAAGAAAAAAAAAAGAAAAAAAAAAAGGGCCAAAGTTATCCAGGAAAAGCACCACTTAGTTTGTTACCAAACCAAAAGAGCAGCATCTCAGGTTTCTTTGGGAGGCCACTGCCTGGGATCAGGTGCTCCCACAGGATGTACTCTGCAGGCCAAGTTTTCTCCCCAAGGCTTGTGAGTGGCACTGTTTGATTTCCTCGATGGAAATACCACCCAAAACATCTAAAATCAGACTGAGCTTACCATCTCTGATTTTTTCAAGGAACGTTTAGTGGGCAGAAGGACTATTTCCCCTAGTAAAGCAGATTATCTGTCAGCAGGCGGGCCAGCACTCTGCAAACACCAGCCCTTTTACAGCAGGGCTACTTTTGTGCAACTCTGTGGTTTCAGGTAATTCCTTCAGAAATCTCCATATGTAGGAGATTCCCCAGACACTGAACTAATGATGTTCTTTGCCCAATATATTGAAATTCAAGCCTGAGCCTGGAGAAAGGGTACTTTCCATCTCTAAATACTCTCTTTTGTACAACTGGTTACAGAAACACTAGGATTGAAGTCCCTGAGACTTCCCTAAGAGATTGCTGTAGTTAACAACACAGACACTGAAAAAATGGAAAAGCAGATCCTAGTTTTTGGAAAAGCAGCCCAAAAGCTTTCAGAAAACATGTGTTACCTCCACTATCTGAAAAGATAGAAAGAAAGCACATTCAGAAAATATGATGAGGAAAGCAGTGAAGGAGGTGGCCTTAAACTTGGAGTCATGGAAAATGTGACAATGAGCAGAGATACTTTTATTTCTGGCATGTTAGGCAATGTCAATTTTCCTGTCCTGACTAACTGGGAAGAAGCTAAAATTAAGTGTAAGCAGTTATTTATGTATTAGAGCCAATACTCGAGGCAAAGCAGAGCAGGCCTCATCTCTGCAAATATTCTGGGTTACTGGAAGAAGAAATTAGAGAACACACTGAATATCTCTGTTCTTTTCCAGTTTAGTCTTGGTACACTGTCAGATAGAAGGAGGCATTTAATTAGAATAGGCACTTGTTGTGGGGTAAATTCCTCTACTCCTTCCTCAGATTTGTTGTGCTTGGTGTTTTGGTTGTGTAGAATTAAATAGAACTAAAATGCAAGATAATGTGCCATATACCAAGTGTCCTTGAGGAATAAAAAGCATCTACCTTATTGTGATCACATTGGCAATGTGCAGACATTGACTACAGTTTGCGATCATCCACATAAAAGCATTTAGAGACAGGATGGCAAACAAAACCCACCGTTTTTTGAAAAACCAAAAGAGCTAGGCAGGAGGGATGTATTTACCTGTATAATGGCATTTGGTCAAAACTCTTCACCCCTTGTCAAGATAGAGTGGGAGCACAGCACAGTCTCAGCAGTGGAGCCCAGTGCTATTCAACACCATGCTGCCACCTGGACTCAAGCATTCTGTGAGGGCTGGAAAAGGTAGGAGATCCCACAAGCACTTCTCCCAGCCCCAGAATTTCCCCAGAGAAGTCTTCAACCCTGGGCAGTCCCATCTTTGTCATACAACAGGGACAGCAGAGCTTCCTTTGGCGTGGAAGGGTTAGCTGCAGTTCTCGGGGTGAAAAATCCTGCCAGTGAAACTGCAAGATGAACATTTGTGGTAAACTTTTGATTGGAGAGGCTTTGGGAATATCTTGGAAAATCTGGAGTGGAAAAAGCAGCCACATGACTGGGTTCCTAATATAAATGACCCTAGCTGCATATGCAAATAGGGTTTGCACGTAATCACAAAATGGGAGCTGTCTGGCCATAAATCTCTTTCGTTTAACTGTCAGTTTCTTGGCCACTGGAACATAATGAATAAGAAATGGAAGGGCAAGACCGTGGAGGACCCAGTTACAAAGAAAGAAATAGAAAAATTATGTGGTATTTCTGGCAAATGTCCACGTTTAAGTGCACTTTTCACATGATATGGATAAATGTTGTGAGTTGTTGACAAAATTAATTTTTTCTGTTTTATCCACAACATGAAAAATCCCTTTTCTATTTCTGCAGTAAGTCCAAACACCAAGGATAGCAAATGCTCTTTAACCACAAGTAAACAATACAAACATTGAATAAAGTATACCACTTTGTTTGTTTGGGGTTTTTGGGCAACGAGCAACTGCCTGAAGTGCACATAACTGAGTGAATACAACTGCTTGGCTGCTCCTTGGAAGACTGGAAGACTGTTGTTATACAGTTTCTCTTTAATATTGACTCGTGTTGAAATAAGTAGATCATAGGGCTTTATTATTTAAACCACTTCCTGCTCTGACAACAGGTGTAAGTCAAGATCAATGAGGGATAAGAGAGCACTTTCCTTGGCTATTTCAGTCCTAGATAATGTTTTCTGGCTTGCCAGAAGAGGATGGTTCTGATGAGGTTGCACATGGGAAGATTCTTCTGGTAACAACTCGTATTGGTTCCTCACAGCAGAAGTGAAAGCATTTCATCGAAGAATTTTCTGTTGAAATACATCTATACTCATTTGTGTGAACAAAAAAAGAAATATCATGTATTAGCTCTGAAGCTAGAACAGGAAGGAAGCTTTTTCTGAAAGCTGAAAGGAATGGAAAGAGAACTTCCCCATATAAAACTACAAGAAGGATTGAATAAAGACAGTAGCTATCAGCAAAATTAAGTACATATCTTTCATTTCCAAACCCACTTCTGTTCTTCAAGAAAACTGGAAGCGGGTTTTGGACACAATCTGACAATTAAAATAACCACTATTTTCTAATGCTGCAGTGTCACAGAACAGGACTTTTTTTATTATAATTCCTTTGGAAGCTGTTCCATTCTGAATTACATGGGAGTGTGTGCACTTCTCAAGTGACAAAAGGTCCTAAATCTGCATATGTGAGATCTGAAGCCTGACTTAGACACCACAATCCTTGTCATGTGTAGCAAGAACAGAGATTAGCTGTGATTTCAATAGTGTAAGCCCCTTGTTAACACAATGACCTGTAAGAAAAGTAGGGAACCCCTGCTACTTACTGACATGAGGGCATCTTATTAATCCACCGTGCTCTTTCACATGCAGCTCTTTCAACATGGGGAATTGTTGTGCATTTTTTCCCCTCCTTTATGCCCCCATAAATTGTGGGACAATTTTGATTTCCTCCAGCTCTCAAGTCATGGCTATTTACACCTGTAAGAAACCATTGCAATAAATTATTATACTACCAATGAGAAAGTAGAGATGCCATGAGATTGCAACAAAGGACTGTGGCAACTGTATGAAATGATTTTATTGAAACAGCGAGATCTCAGTGCCCTATAGCTCCACAGTATTATGACAGTTGTTGAGGAAATAGGGGTCATTTGTCCATTTGATGCTTCCACATTCCTAACATGAGAAAAATCTTTCAGTGATATTGTTAATATTTTGGAGGTATGCAAGTTAAAATACAGGGTTTTTTCTTAGACCTTTGTACTCTGGGTGGCTCACAGAGCTCTTATCTAAACCCCAGATACTTGGGACCTTGGGGATTGCTGTCCTACTTGCTTATCTATATGGTTCCAGCAGGATATAGATAGCAGCTTTCAGCTGCAGTTTGCTGTCTTGGCTGGTGGCTAAAAGCAATGTCTAAAATTAGTCTCAGGCCTTTTCTCTTAGATAAAGATTTTGTTGCATTTTTGTTCATTGGGCTAAAGATTCAGAGATGGGAACATTTTCTTAGGAGAGCTCAGAGGTAGAAACTTCTGCTGGGGAAGCTTTCATGATCAGTACTGCTGATCATCACCTAGAGAAACTATGTGCAGAAATATCTAAACTTTGACTCCCTCTCAGAGTCATAGAAAAACACTTTATCCATTAGATATGAAGAGGAATCTATCACAAAAAAAGAAAATTATATGCTGTCAGTGGATGCCTTAAGTGGACTTAGCTTCTTTACACAAGGCACTGTTAGATTAGATGACTCATGCTGTGGCTGGAGGAAATGGTAATTAACAGCAAAGTGTGAGCTCCCATCAGTCATGGTTTGGGTGAGGCTGATAAATATGCATTTACTTAATCTGAAAATGTAACACCTGATTTTACCTCTCTTGCAATTTTATATCCTTCTACCATGGAACTGACAGAAATCAAAAGTGCATCTGTGTTTCCCAATAATCTTAATTGCATCAGATTGCACTTTGTGCACTGGCAAAGAGTTTAACTACAGTTATGGCCATATTCCATGAGAATGTCACCATCATGTCAAACTCCACCTAACCAATCCATAATGAAGTTTTCTGAAAAAAATCTCAATTTCATTCGTCCTTGCTTTTTTTTAACCAGGTACAATACTCCTTCTCAGACTGAAGAAATGGAGAGTAAATGACTATTACTGTATCTTAATTTAGGAAAGATTAGTCTGATTTAATGTCTTCTGTATGAATGTATGTACCTGCCCCCGATATTCCAGACAAAGCTTAATGGAATAATGATGCCACCTTGTCTATTAATAGAATGAGTTCAGCTGATTAGTCAAGCTTAACCTACTTGTTTTGACAAGGTCCTCAAGTTTACTTCTGTTCAAACAAACATAGAAAGCTTCTCACTGATGTTTATTAAATATAAACTCATATTTTCCTGTGATGGCAGTGAAAAGAAATAAATAGTTCAGAGGTGTAAAATAAACATTTTAAAGTATACTTTGCAGAACAGGTCACCCGTGTCTCATTTGTTTCCTCAGATGTAGTGAAAATATTCAACTCAAGAAATACTATTTTATACATTTATAGGTAGAAGGATGGGTGTTATTTAGTCTTAAAAATGCAATTTAATGGAAGGAGCTGCATTACTACCAGGAAACTATGAGTTGCAACTCTATATAGTAAACTTAATTAAATTCTAGATAGTAAATTCAATTAAACTGATCTTGAAGAAACTTAAAGTCTAAATGTTAGCCCAGGTCAGATGCACAGAAGGCATTTAAGAAATCCAAACCTAGTGAATTTACCTACTGAGTTAAATGTACTGGCCAGATACTTCCTTTTCCACCAGTTCCTATGACTCTTTCTCTGCTCTATCCCCCTCCCTCAGACAGCTAAGGAGACAATTAAGCCCTTAATGGAGGAATGTCACTGAGGCAGGAGGGGACAGGAGCCCTTTCATTGGGTAATGCGTAACAGTGGCTGGCAGAACATCAGTTCCCCTGGAGCTATGGCTCTTAAAAAGCTGCAGACGAGTTCCTGTGCAGCTCCTACAGCTGTTCTTCATCTCTCTTGGTCTCATCACCCAATTAGTGAAAGATGCATGAAGCCGTGCTTCCCCATGTGTGTTAGAGCTCGCACCTCTGCATGGATCCTCAGAGCCAGTCCCTTGGCTGTGTAGGTTGTGCGGGCACATCAGGGTTGGGTGGACAGGGGAGATGTCTGGCTGATGCACATCAGTGCCAGGCGTCAGTCTGGAAACAGAGCACAGCCCGAACCCAAAAACTGGAAGTGAAGACAGCTCTGATAACTTACATACTGCCTAAGCATCCTCCTCTGCAATGAAATCATTACTCATGAGTCTGAAAGACACACAGCTCCTTAATGAGCCGGTTGTCTTTCAGCCACAGCTCTGAACGGTCAGACTGAATCTTACCTGTAATAACAACCAGCCTTGTAATAGGAGCCAGCCCCGTGGGGTGGCACCGAGGAGCAGGGGATGGCACCGAGGAGCAGGGGATGGCACCGAGCAGCTTTCAGGTCTGCTGGTGCTGGCAGGAGGGCAGAGGAGGAGACGTCTGTGCAATCACCCACGGGCAACTCAGCTCCTGGGAGAAGCCTGCTGGAGGCAGTTTCTAACATCTGGATTGAGGAACAGCTGTGATTTGCTGATCTATATAACTGAGATGCCTCTCTGGAACTAACTGTCTCCAGAGGAAACTCGGCATCTGAGCAGATAAGACAACCAGGAAGGATGTGGTATTGAGATACATGGAAGTTGAGTCTCCCATCTCTTTGTCCATGTGCTAAACATCTTTCTTGGGTACCCTGCTTCTTCACAGGGGATTTGTAACAGGCAGTGTGAGTGCTGCAGCCCCCTGGGATCACCATGTGGAAGTTAGTAGCTCCTGACCACTCCTGTGTCTCTGGTTATGGTATTTGAGCTGATGGACTCCCTATCAGTGCAGTATTCTTGCCCAAGAAGCATTTCAGTTCCTATGTCCAGTCTCTGTCTTCAAACACCAAACTTGCCCTTTGGACTCATTTCTAGTCCAACAGTGCCAGGATATTATATTTAGGCTAATTTTTTGGTTTTTTGACCTCTTTGTGCTACCCCACACTGTTCTGCTCTCTCCTGGGCTGCCAGCCCCCATGGCGATGGTCCAGCATTTCTCTCCACACTCCTGTATCAAATGCTCAATTTCCCTTGCTAAGCCTGTTCCTGAAAAAGCCTTTTCCCCCTGTCCTCTAATCAGTATCTACTTTCTATGAAACTCCACGGGAAAGCTTGTGTATTCCTGGCGAGTGTCTCTCCCCTCCCAAATGTTACTTTGAGTAGTGAGAGGGAAAGACAGAGGAGGCAGGGATAAGCAGAAAAACAAGAAATGATAATGGGAATATTTTACATTCCTTCAAATGCATGAAACTATGTCTATAATTTCACAATTAAAAGTGGGATTCAGCTGTCTTTCCCCAGAGTGTTGTAAAATGACAAGCAGGATTTTTGCAGTTTAGAGAACACTAAGACATTTCTAAAATATATCATATAGCAAAGGCAGTCTCCACTGGATTTTTTTTGCCAAGATAATTTCCTGTGACAGCTAATTTCTTATTAAAAAACAAACACATCACTTTTAATTGCCTTGAATGCATGCCTCTTGCATAGAAGGAAACTAGTTTTTAACTGTATGTGCCAAGTTATAACTTTTCAGGTATATGCAACAATTACAAATAATATAATTGAAAACAAATGCAAAAACACAATGCACAAACAAGCAGAAGAAAGAAAATCCCTGTCTTATGAACAGATTTGTCATCTCTCTCAAACACACGCACTCCTGTTATCTGACCAGCAACCACATTTTTTGCTCACATGTACATAATTAGTGCTTCATGTTTTCTAATGCTTCTATATCACACCCAGTGTCCAGGAATGTGGTCTCCTCTGCTTGACAGTGCTTGGGGCTGAGCCAGACCTTGGGCTCTCACTTGTGCTCTGCAAGGGGTCTTTGTTATCATGCCTGGCTAACCATCTACCTCCCTAATTTAATATACCCACTTTGAGAAAACAGACCCTAATCTTTATACTCTTTAAAATTTTTGGTCTCATGTGGGAATTTTGAATTGCCAAGTAGAACAAGGTTATGTCTCAAGTTACCTTTGCCTCATAAAGTCTTGAGCTTTTATATTGCACAGATGGAAGGTGTAGAAGACAAAGCTACACACAAAGACACATACTCACCATATGCAAACCTCCCTTATTGTGTCTATGCATAAAAATTATAATAATGCCAAGTTGTGGAGGTGTGTTATTGTAACTTGCATGAAGTGAAATATTCCTTATTTCCCAACTAACATTCTTAAATACCTTATTATTAAAATGGGGTTATTTTAATGGCACACACATAACTGCTTTATAAACACCTCTCTTAAGACAATAATGACTTCCATTTATATGCAAAGATGCATCTATTTCTCACTGGTTCTATATCTCTGTATAAAGAAGAACAGGAAAATCACAGCTCAGTATTTAACAGAAAGCCCAGCATTTAAACTGGGATCACCTCTCTGCCATGAGAGACATAGGCATATTAAACTTTGGTATTTAGGGAAAAAGTGCACAGTTAATTACTCCCAGCACTCTGCCATGTCTTGGGTCTAAAGCTAAGAGCTTTCATACAGAAACTTGCAGAAGCTCTGGCTTAAAATTGCAGAAAAATATTCCTGTTATGAACTAGATCCTTAGGGCTATACCAGATGTGCTTCTGGCCTAAAGCACCAGTCTTTTCTGATTTAGAGTCCATTAAATTATGTGAGCTGATGTCAGTTTTGTTTTGGGAAATGGACAAACTGTGGTGAAACAGCTTTTCTCCAGTGGCTGAATCCTGTAAGGGCCTACAGGCCATCCTAAATTTTCCCCCCATAAGTAACCATAAATACTTTCAACTTCAGTAGACCTTTCATAGAGAAAGCTGAGGAGAATATCTCCTGCTGATATCTATAGCTAATTGAGCTTTCATGCATTAAATTTCTGTGAGGATGCTGTCACTGGTCCTTTCTGAATAGCTCTGCTTGTGGTCATTTAGGTGTATGTATTTACTGCAGGCTGAGCCACATTCTTTTTGGACCCCTGTTGACTTGGGCATAGTCTGTACATTGAGCTGAAGCCTTGTTCATGCAGAGTGAAGTCAATACAAGTATTTCTAGGGGCTCAGATGGGCTTTGATGGGCCCTAGCCCAGGACAAGCATTTAGAGCGTTTGGAGCCAGAAAAAACAGAGTGAGGTCATCTGGTCTGGTCTCTAGTTAACCACAGGATATGCATGTTTTATCCAGATATGACAGTATTGAAATAACATTTTTTTTTGCCTTAGGAGATTAGGAAGCGTGTGCCATGGAGAGGAGAAATGGGGGTCCCTCTGCCACAGTGTGGCATCCTGGCTGCTGGGACTTGCTCAGGAGAGAAGCTCCCAGATGACTCCAGCTCCATTGACTGCATCACAGACAACTGGGCAGCCCAGTACTTACTTCCTTCCCAAATCCTGAAGGAAGCTCAGGATTGTCAGACTGCGCCAGGAAATTTAATCAATGCTGTTTCCTATCAAACTCATGAACAAAGGGGGTAAGCACAAGTGAGGCTGACATACTTTAGGGCCAGAAAAAACTGCAAATACCAGCCAGCTTAATCCTCTCATGATTTGTGTATATGTATAGTACAGTATTGAAAAGAAATATGGTTGTACTAGGTTAAATCAGAGATATGTGCAGCCAAGTAATACTTCCAAAAGCAGCAGATGCTTACAAGAAATAGAAAAAGCAGAGTAATGTAAAATAACCTGTATCATAATCAGTGGTTTAGGAATCTTTTGAGCTGGAGGTTGGATAGGGACCAATATGCTGCAATAAACAGGTGGAGGTGTCTCTTCTCCAGGAACTGCCTATTTTTTTTTTTTAACTCCTTAAGTTTACTCTCAAAATCTGGATGAATCCCCCTTTTCTTTTAATATGTTTAACGCCATGATAAGAATTCTGTGCGAGGGTAAATCCACTCCCTTCTCGTAAGCCATCTCACTATTTTCCTCACAGCTATGAGGAAACGTCTTATTTCAAGGCTGGATTTTTCCAACTCTAACTTCCTAGAGCTAGATCTTATCATGCCTTTGTCAGTACACTTGAAACTAAGGATAGAATAGTTTTAGGAGAATAGATTTTTCTCCTTTCCTTCCTCTGTTGCACTGTATCCATTTTTAAGTAACAGCCATCCAGAGTTTTAAAATCCTGATCCACTGGACCATTTAATCGTGTGATTTACTTAAGTACTAAGTAATCCCATTGACTTCCATGGGACTGCTCTCAGGTTAAAAGTTAAATGCACGGTTAAGTGCTTTGCTTGAATAGTATTTAAGTTCTTTCTGATTTCTCATTTACCCTCTTTCCTTGCTCATGGTACTTGATCTGTACTGTGTTGGAAGCACAGTGTTTCAAGTAAATTATTCAGTATGGGATCACGTAGGTTACAACACAGCAATTTCCATTGCAGCTTTTGTAGAGCACTGAAGGAATTCTGACTGATGGATACCAAGGGCTTTTTTGATGTTATTTTCTCTGAGGAACTAATGCTCTTCATTCTTGCTAATTCCCTCTGCTGCCTAGTTTATTTGTTCAGCAGTGCCCTAAACAAGAAAGGTTTCCTTCAAACAATAGGCTGCTTTGCACTCTGTGTGTGTGTGGTTTACTGAATCCAGACCTAGTGAAAATGTACTGGTCTTCAGCTGGTATGAATCAGAGCTGTCTGCAGAGACAAGGGAGCTTTGCTTATTTACATCAGTTAATGATCTGACCTGTTGTCTACAGTTTTAATATATAAATGTGTCTATGTATGCAGTTAAATATGTAAGACCCAGGCAAAGGAACAGGCTTTTAATGAACTGCTCTTGGCAAATGAGATATAATATTAGAGGCACAAGGGCAAAGGCTGAAATTAAAGTTCATTTCTTCCCGAGTTCAGGTATGGAAATGCATAATGTGGTATAGTTCCCCAGTACCAATAGCAAAATACTTCTGAATAATATTTGCAACATATTTATGTCTGTAGCATGGACCTTTGAAAGTTTTCTAGCATCCAAGGTGTTTCAAACTCATCTGCATTATTTATCACTTTTTAGTAATAGTCACTGACCATTCCTGTGTCCTATATACACGTGACTAGGGGTTCTGGCTGCTTTTGATAACAATATGAAGCAGCCATTTCAGTGGAAGTTAAGTATTACCCAGCTCATGGTTCCAATTATTTTCTGAAGATTTCTATATCTAGTCTGTTGACCAGATGCAGAGCCAAACCCCTTCTCTAAGGTGCTGAGAATATACAGTGAGATTACTTAAATAGTACTACCCCAATACTCCAGATTTGCATACCCCAAATATCCTTCCAGCAGGTGAAATTTTGTGGATTTCTTCATTTGGAGAGAGCATTTTGTCCATTGTGCTAAATATTTACAATTAGCCAATCTTCTAGGATTTTTTAAAGCATACTTTGTCTACAGGAACCAAATAAAAATGTCAGCATAAGGAATCCCAACAAACCACTGTCCACAAAGTAGGATGTGTGATACTGTGCTGGACACGATAATGTAGCTGACCCAAAACCTAAGTGAAAATCTAGCATGACTTTGAAGCGTTAGGGGCCTAATGCTAAGTATATTATTCTTCTATGTAGGAGTTTGCCTTCATCTTTTATGAGTTTAACACTTTGATTCAAGTTTTCAAAAAGATGATGATTTACACATGGTAGCTGCCATCTCATCTGACTGCAGGTTGTGTTAGAAAATGGCAGACTGGGTTTTTTACAACTTGAAATAATTTCTGTATTTGTTGTGCTTTAAGTATGAATGGTCAGACCCTGCCAGCTTCCATGTATGATGGATGTTGCACAAATTCAGTAGGATATCCAAGTCTCCCATTTTGGCCTTTATCATACATGTCACAGAATCCTAGAATCACAGAATAGTTTGGGTGGAAAGGGACCTTAAAAATCATCTGCCTGAGCCTCCCTGTCACAGGTAGGGACACTTTCCTGATGATCAGGTTGTTTCCTGCTAGCTGAGGTGCATACACTCAGTGTGCACACTCAGATCTGGACTGGGGAGTTTAACAATTCTTTTCTTAGTCTTCAGCATTTCACAGTACCTGCAAATGCACTGAAGTATGGGCAAATCGCCCCATCTTTCCCAGAATGGCTTCATACCAGAGCCAAAGGAAATATGAGGAATAAGAAATTATTTCAATAGTTATATAGAGAGCCGTTCTGTTCTGCCACTAGCACATCTTCATGGGCTTCCTACATTATTTGTGCTTGCAATAACTATTTGGCTGTTGGTAGAGGATATAGATATGAATTAATATATTTCCAGTTGGAAATATTGTTCTTGTCTGTGTCTCCCCTGATATTTTGTACTTTGTGGTCTTTCCTATTTCACCTTTCTTTTCCTTTCTGCCTTTTTTGTCTCATTCTTAATTCTCATTTGCTTTGAACTAAATTTTTCTTTCTTTTTTAATTTTTTTAATTCTCCTCCAATTTGTCGGGTCTCTGTAACTAATATTGGTGCTTTAAAAAGCTTTGAGTATTGAGGCAGATGCAAAGGGCAAGGTACCAGTTATATAAAAGGACAGCTGTAAAAACATGTGCAATGGCAATTAAGCAAGAACTCTTCGAAGCATGAAGTCATTACTCATAATTGCAATAAGGGTCTTCTTAGAAATAGTCCTTAATATTTGAAATGGAGAAAATGTCAGCTTCAGGCAGCATTCCAGCTTTGCTTCCTCTGCTTCTGTGCTACTTCAAGCAGGGGCACTGTATGTGTCTGATTATCAACTACATTGAGGAAGCTTTATATTCAGGCATCCTTCTTTGGGCTTACTGTCCCATAGGCACTGGAGCACAGTCCACTTTAAATGCAAAGTGAAACAAGAGGCCAAGATACCAGGCAGAGGATTATTCCCCAACAAAGCAATTTCCAGTTTCTACACTGAATATTATGAAGGCCATATCCTGAGTGCCTTCAGTTCATTTTCAGCAGGTTATGGCAGCTACCATCTTCAGGGGTTGTTCAGCACCTCACAAACTGATAACTCAGTCCTCTCAATTTCAATAAGCTCTGGAGTTGTTTTCAGTAATCAGTCACTCTTTTAACTAGGTGATGCAGAGCTGAATGACAAAGATGTGCTTAAGCAAACCAGATGAATACACAGAAGGAGCCCTGTTCCTTTCAGTTGCAGGCTGAAAGCCGATATATTACGTGTCTGCATGCAATAAAACTTTTTTGTTTTAATGTTCCTAGGGAAGCTTGAAACTAAACCCTTGCAAAACATCTGGTTCAAAACTTCGGCATTTTAATATTAAATGCTTCCTGAAATGTGTTTGTGTAACTGTACCATGCAGGTTTGCTTCATGGCTTTCTAATAAATTTTTTCTAGCCCATTTTGTTATCCTTGCACAGACTTTGATATCCCCTGCTGATAATATAACATCAGTAATAGTGCTTCTCCAAGTTTAACAGTTAGCTGATATCCTAAGTGCAGATTCTGAAGACAACTGCGTAATTTTCAGGTTTCAGCTTTGCATTGTCTTTCATTCAACTCTAACGTTTCAATTTTTTGCTTCCGAGAATGAATTAAATTTTTGTTACAGTTTTGTCTTCCCAAACATGGTATCACCATAGGTCCCTTCTCCAATGCCTCTGGATAAAGTGGGAAAAATCTTTGCATGGCCCTGCAAACAACAATTATCATGTTACTCCTGGGGCTGCTATTTAGAACTTCGTGTCAAAGCTCTGCAAGGCTTGTAAAACAAAAAATTTCAGCAGGGAAGTGAAAGATTTTTTCCACACTAAATAGTCATCCTTATCATCCATGGACAGACAAGCAAAAGAAAATCAGAAAAGGCTCATGCATTTTAAAGCATGCTCAGCCTTGTGAAACTGGTCTTGCTGACCCCAAAAGCTGTAGCCAAATAGCTCCAGCTAAAGCCCCATTAAATCTCAGTGTGATGCTCTGAGTTTTGCAGGCTGATTTCTGCCTTCTGCTGGTTTCATGTTTGTGCTGAGCACAGCGCAGAGTCCTGACCTGGCACTGCCTGACCCTCCTCCAGACAGGGTAATTGTGTCAGCCTGACTCTGAGCTCCAGGGCTGGTGAACTTTGGGATCCTGTCATGCTAACACAGCTGTGCTACTCTGGGGGCCTGAGCTGGTATTTTTGCAAGATGTGTAGCTTAGACTGACTGTAGATATTCAGCTCCTCTGTCTGAGGCCTTCCAGCAAGGTTGAGAGCACCTCAGGAGCACTCCTTCCTCTCTGCCTAAAGAAGGAGCCTTGGTTCCTAACTTCAGGTAGAGCTCAAAGACTGAATATGAAACATAAGGGGTGCTCCAAGAGCCTTTGAAATTCAGGAGAAAGCAGAAGCTACTCAGGGGTCCTGAAGCATTGGAAAGGATTTAAACAAAACAAACAAAACAAAACAAAACAAATTTCTACAGCACAAAAGTTTAATTCCATACCCTTAAAACCCGTACTAAGTTTTAGCAAAGCTTTGTGCATGCTTTAGATTAGCCATGTAATTACACCACAAACCCCCACAAGGATTTAATTTCAATTGAAAGCAATAGAACTAATAGTGTGCTTACAAATAAAGCTAATTAAGATTTCGTGGAACTAGGGACTATTTCATATGAATACCAAGAGATTTAAAGTCAGTATATAGCACTTTCCATGACTCATAGAGACTATAAATATACAGGTATAAAAATACAGGTATTTTCAGCCTGATCATTATATGCCTGGCCTAGCTCAGAAAGAAATGTATAGGAAATGTGTAGCATAGTAGGAAACAACTCTTACAAACAGAAAATAATTGTGTAAATATCTAACTGGAACAAAATCCTATAGCTGATGTACAACACAGGAAATTCCATTTCAACATATTTCTTGATGCTTAATCCTGCCAGGTGGAATGGATCAACAAAAAGGGAGCAGTCACAGTACATGGTGAAAAAATGTTACACATTTGTGGAGGTCATCCAACGGGACCTAAGAAAAATCCACAAAGCAGCTACAACTCTCATTGCTCAAGTTCAGCTCAGTTCAAGTTCAATGTCTATATATCTTGTCACAATTATTTACTTTTTAATTTATCATTATCTTGCAAAAAAATCTATTTTAACTGAAATTCCTTTCCAATATATTTTTCCTATTTTTTTCAATATATTAATATTATTTCAATTAAAATAGAGTAGTAGTGGAATAACAGGGGTAGGAAATTGGGGTAGGGAAAAAGGAACTTTCTACAATTAGCTCCCAACAGCTTCTTCAGGCTGTCTCTAATATGATTCAATATTAGAAGAGTACCTTATTAATTTCAAAAGCATCAATAAGCACTGAATCATCTGCTCATAGAAGAGTGGGAAAAATTGAAAATGTCAGCACAATGTCATGACATGATATACTATAGCTGATCAAAACACTCAAATTCAGAGGAAAATAAAATATTAAGATGGAACTGTTGAACATGGCAGCTGAGATGAAAAATTGAGATCTCCATAACAGGTCACTGCAAATTGGATTTGGAATGTTAAAAGAAAAGAGAATGGATATTTCACTTCAAGAAACCTGAAGGTAATATTGATGAGATTTTTGTTTAATTAAATTCAAAACAGAAATGAGAGAGGAAAATCTTTTCAGAGTAAGCACAATTAACAGCTGCCTTTTAGGAACAGGGTGTTGGGTTCTTAAGAGTACTTCCAAGGTTAAGTTTAAGCCCAAGATTAAATTTAACAGACATACTAGCTCTATCAATTTTGTCCTTGGGTTCCTTTCACCTCCTCTTTCAGCCATTAGATATATATGAGAGAGCAAAGCACTAGAATTTTGTGGTTTTCTAAAAAGAAATAGATACAGTAGTGCCTTTTCCCTGTGGTTACATAGCGGTTATAATAAAGTATGGGGAGTAACATCTAAGATGATGCAAGACACTTTGCAATGTTCAAAATCAGCTGAATTGAGAACAGGAGCCCAATACACACCAGGATTCCATGTCTCAGCATCAGATTTGGCTTTGCAAGGTGCGAGTGTGTGCTCGACCAGAGACTCCTAAAGAAACCTTCAGAAAGCAGACAATTCTGAAAATAAGTGGAGGGATCTGTGCCAGAGGCATCCTCCAGCCTCTTCCCCTGGGGCAAGTCTGCTGCTCTTCCTTCCCACAAGGCTGGGGCTGCCTGCTTTCTCACCAACTCCTGTGAATTATGAGTGACGTGTTGAAACAACCCTTTTTACTCTAGATTGAGTAAAGCTTTCTCTATACAGAGTCAGGTTCAGAAAGACCAGCAAATAAATGTTGCTAGTTAATGAATATAGCAAAGAGAAATGTCAAAAATGAGTGGACAAACCTTTGCAGTGAGAGATTAAAGTCTTTGATAGGATTCATTACACATGTAGGCTAATAGCACACATTTCACAAGTGCCTGTAAGAGATTGTCTTCCTTTGTGCAATTGTATTTTTCATTTTCATTCTCTCCTGAGCCAAGCACAAGGTTCAGAGGGAGAGAGAGACTGCCCCTTCTGCTTCAGCCCAAGACCCAAGGATCCTTAACAAACAGTCTGGCCAGGGGATTGCAAGGTCTGCAAGGGTGCCTGCTTGGTATTTCCACAGACGAGAACTTGAACTGTTTTGGGTACTTATGAGTCTTGGTCAAGCAGTTAGCAGCAACTCAGTAGACAGCAGTTAATATAGATTACAAAAAAACATATATTCCATTCCATTCATCATTTTCAGAAAAAAGGTGTGGAGTTTTCTTAATTTTTAATGCAAACTGGGGACTTGCAGTTCCCATTAAAGTTAACAGGTTCTTCACTCTTTCTGATAATGCGTTTAAAACTAAAACCCTCAAATCTCTTGCCTAAGCAGCATTAAGCATGCTAGATCTTAGCTATCAATCATCAGCTGGTTTTTATCAATGATTAGGCAAACAAAATAGAATAGAATGTTCTAAAATTCTGTTGCAGACCATGGGCTGCAGA
The DNA here is from genome assembly GCA_025920805.1 of Petroica traversi. NCBI lineage: Eukaryota > Metazoa > Chordata > Aves > Passeriformes > Petroicidae > Petroica > Petroica traversi. The sequence goes on from JAHLSL010000019.1 coordinate 10,695,309, forward strand.
CACCTCGCTCTCCCCATGTCCTCTTTGACTACAAGGGAGCAATATTGCTGAGTGATTTGCTAACAACACCTGTCCATATTTTATATTAAGCACCTGCTAATATTTAAATATCTCATTTCAAAGCATCCAAAACTTTGTACAAGTCAGATCTCAGACACATGTCACAGACACAGAAAAACTGAAGGAAATTAGAATTAAACAAGCAACCTCCTAAAAAACTGGCAAGTATGATGATGTAAAAAATGCCAAAAAATGCTTATCTCATTCCAGAATCTGCTCATATGCCAGCCTGCATCTGGATTCCTGATTTCTTTTTTCAACCCCTGTACCTTCAGAAGGTGTATAAAGAAGGCCCTTACATAATGCAGTGGTTTTTATAGCAAGCTAAAACTATGCTGAAGAGATTAAATACTAGAACCTATTTTTAGCCAAACTAATGGTATCAATTTCACTAATAACATAAGCTGCAGGTGTCTCCTAAAGTAAAAAGTAAGACGATGGAAGAGCTAGCGCGACAAAAGGCTACTGACTGCAGAAAAGTAGCAGTTCCAAATTACACTAAATTAGGCAATTCTGCCCAACACTCCCCCTGGTGGTTTTGCCCACAGAGATGAGCATGAAGTCCCATACAGGCAAAATCCTCCAGCCTAATGACTAAACGTCCCGTTAATAGGATTAAGTACCTTCTCATCAGATAAGTAGAACATGGCAAAATCCCTGACACTCCCAGAAATTAGACCAGAACACAGCCCAGCCCCTTCCTCACGCAGGCAGCAATTTCACAGAAGAGGTATTTCAGTATTAATGGTAAATATACTTGTTTTTTTTACTTTTCTTTGGTTGTGTGCTTGTATTTCTTTGCAAACTTAATTGGTCTTTTGCTATAAATGTAAAGGTACGATATGCAAGTAACTATAGAAGTAAATCCAAGCTATAAACAAATCCAGGCTTTTAATTTACATATGCTCTTGCAGCTGATAATTACATCTCCAAGAAGGCTATATTGGCTAACTACAAGGCACTTGAATACTCTGTTCACTTAATCAGATGAGAACTATAAAGTAAAGTTGCATGGTTTCTGAAAAATAAACCTTTCACCTCTTCTCTTAGGGGGAAATCAAGCAAATGGCATTTCTTCCCCTTATTTTGTAGGAATTTCTTTCATTTGCTGATCTGTTTGTTTATAAAACTGATCTAATTGCTGATTTCTTGGTACACCTATTGTTGTGTCTCTTATATAAAGTCTTATTCTGAAGGGCACTGAAAGGAATGGTATATTTGGACACGAGAATGTGAACAGCATTCCAGAAACTTCCCTCTTTAAAAATGGCAGTAGTGTTTAGCATGGATATATTTATAATATGAACTAAGGACACAATATGTGATTGCTAATTAGCGTGTTTCACAAAGTAAAAAAGTGACAGACTAAGCAGCATAAACTTTTGATTTCATATATAAATGTCCTGAATCTGCTAACCACTGTGCAAACTAAGTGTATTTAATCTAATTAATTGAAAAAGATAATTACAAATGAGGTCAAGCTTCTTACACAAGTGTTTTAACCAGAAGTAGCATTCAGGTGCATGCTATACATCTCAGAAACCATAGTTAAGACAAAATTAACGGGATCTTGTAAGATACTTAGTATTATATTTAGTATTTACATTTATATTTATTTAGTTTACCTAGACATCTGAGCTTCCTGACAGTGTTTACATGTAAGTGCACTGACCTTTTTCTTTAACAGAAAGAACATGAGGTTCTCTTGGATATTTATAATGCATGTGCTGTGTCTGAAGGGCCACCAGTGTGCTCCGACGAAGCAGGAGGAAATGAACCTCCGGGACAACCTCAAGCGTACGTATGCTTCTCCTGGCTTCTCCTGCCAGGGAGGGCTGGAAACCCTGGGCCCAGGTCTCCAGCTGGGTAGTGCACTTCGATTTTGACTTCCACACTCAAGAAGTTCCACTTGCATGTGTGGAGCTTAGAAACCATAATAGAGCTGATTGCATGCACACACACACCCACAACAGGAAGAGCAGAACAAGCAGGATGAGAAAGTAAAGGGATTAACGGATAAGCATCACCTGCTCAAAAAAAAAAAAAAAGTATTTACAGGATTTTTATAGGTTATTTGATTCCTTGTAGATCATCAGAATAGAAATCAAACCCAAAAGTCAACTCAATGGATTTTGAACTATTTTGTTTGTTTAAATAATCTTTGAAAATATTTACCCTGCACTTATATACTTCACTGAAAAAAGGTGGCTTTTACAAACAACTGAAATAAAATTACTTAATTTAGAAGACAGAAGCTATTCTGCGCACACACATTCACACCTCTAAGCATGGCTTTATTTTGTGGATAGAAAGATTAAACAATTAAACTGTGCTTCAGTCTATGTTAATAAGATTTCTGCAATAAGCAAACAAAAAGTTATGGGTGAGGAAGAAAGATACAAAGGAAGAAGTGATCAATGTGTTTTTGGCAGACTCAGGGTGATGTGGTTTTACTTGTTTTCTATAGTTCCAGTGGTAGTCAGGGTATTTCCACAAAGAAAAAAAAATACAGATAAAGGATAGGCAATCATGCAGAGCTTCAAGGTGCAGCCCAGTGCCAGCCTAAGTTTTCACCAAAACTCTATAGTCATTACTTCACAGGAAGTCTAAAAATTGAATTTTTATGAAAACAGGTTGAAGACACCTGTAATCTACATTTTCAAAATGTAAAGGGAAGGTGTCACAGGCTTCTACCAGGTCAAAGATAAATATAAAGCTTATGTCATTAGAAAACTGATGAGTGACCCTTGGAGATATCCAAAACCTAGGATAATATCCTGTGCTACCTGCTGTAGTCGACCCTGCTTCGGGGGGGGCAGACTCAATGATCTCCAGCCTCAATTGTTCTAGGACTCAGGAATCATCAGTGGGACAGTTGAATATATAACTTGAGTTACATACAGCTGATCCCTGCAAATCCTCTGGGCAGATTCTTATCTGATGGAAATTCTCTTGGCCATGTGTTATTCAGCATTCACTGCCTCAGATTTGGCTCTGCCACTGCAGGGAAAAAGAGCTGTTTCATTCTCCTTCATCATCAGTGCATGACAGTTTGCAATAGTGTTAACATCTGATGAAGTCACTGTATAATTTGGCTTTTTTTAGAATTATCTGAAGTTGGAGAGAAGTATGTAGATGAAGAGGTAAAGAAAGCTTTGATTGGTATTAAGCAGATGAAACTTATGATGGAAAGAAATGAAGATAAGCACATAGATCTGATGAAAACCTTGAAGAAGAGCAGTGAGGAAAAACAGGTAACATAAGTGCATCTGTGGCTTTTTTATGGTTTTTTTCTGGGAAGAAAGTAAACCAAATTGTATGTACAGAACCTGCAGCGCACATCTCTTTATGCAGTCACAGGATTGAGAGAAAATCTGCTTCTGCCCCTTTGTCTCACCAGCAGAGGAAAATTGCACATACTGCTTGTTTCTAAAAACCCCTGCTTCACTGAATTCACACCAAGGCAACTGCAGGCCACTGTAGGACAGTGTTTTGTGCAGAAGGTCCAGCAGCTCTGCCCGTCATGTCTCTTTACTCCTGGGGCCACAAGATGCTTTCCAGCTTGCTCTGCAAACTTCAGACCTGCAGGAGAATATCAAAGCCACAAATGATAATGCGCTCTAAACAAAGCGCAGTGAATCAGGGAAATTTCCAATGTCTTAGTGCAATGTCTAGGCTCAGAGCCATCTGCTCGGATGATCTGAAGAAACAGAGGTTTACTGTATATTTAAAAACATATAAATAGCCTAACCTTGTTTCAAAAACGTTGAAGGGAAATTCCCTCCTGGCCCAACATCTGGTAGTTAGTTTAAACTATTTGCATTAACAAGCCAAAAAGTACCTGATAGCTTTCTAACATCTGAAGGAACACCAGTGCACTCCCACAACCAACACTCTTGTTAGATCTAACTGGATGATTTCATTTACACAGGACTTACATCCACAGTGAGAGTTCATAAAACACTGAATAAATGTATTAGAAAGATCAGAAAATAACTAAACATAGATTATGAAAACTGCAATCACTGCCTCCATCAAGCACATTCTGGCAGAAGGTTTCTTTTATGTGAGTCTCTTCCCTATCGGAACTCTGACAAAAAGGAATAAGCCTCACCAATGAAAAGGTTTCTGTCATACTTAGAGATAACTTGGAACATTGTTTGGAAACCAAAACTATTAAAATATGTTGCAATTTTAAGAGAGAAATTGATGATGTGCAATCTACTTCCACAGGAAGAACTTTTCTCTTTCCATTGTCAAATCTATTCCAAAAATGCTGCTTCCGATCTGCTCAGCTTTGTGCCCTAAGAGATGAAGTAAATAGAAGCAGCATTGTAAAAATGCATCTTGTTGCCCTTCAGTGCCTCACACTTCCATAAGAGCAGGGAAAAAAACCCCTCACTACAACCTTTTGATTAGTACACTCCAAAACAGCCAAAAATTCTTTTGCTAATTTTGCTAATTTTTTATATATTTCTGCATTAGAGAAAGACTTTATGTATGGCAAGGATCTAGCCTCGTAAAATATCAGTCCCTTAAAGGCAGAGAAAAAAAACAGAAAATTACTATTTGTCGGACAGATGAATACTGTTCAGATGACAGAGAGAAAAAATAACACGAGCTGAACACATGACCATGTGGGAGGCTGAATTCTTACACAGAATGATGTGTGTGTTTCTTTCTTAACATCAAAAATCCTGGTAGACTGTAGAGATCCATTTGTTTCTGTAGGCTGTGCCCCCTGAGAGAACATCATCAGAGAAATCCTATAAGGAAAAGGTTTTCAGTTTTCAGTTCCCTCCATATGTGACTGCAGCTTACCCCAGTGGTTAGGGTATAGCAAAAAAAGGAACCATAAATAACCAAAATGAGTGATCAGCACTGGGGTAAGTACTTAGAATACTAATCTGAAAATTGCCTTCAACTGAATATTTTTCCTCACTTAGCAAGCCTTGCGACTTATGGATGAAGTAAAGGCAAGATTGGAAGAGGAGGAAAGACAATGTCAAGTGTCGTTGAAAAATCAATGGGATGAATGTGAATCTTGTTTAGAAAGTACCTGCATGAGATATTATACAACTTGCAAACATGGTGTGTCAACCTTCAAGAGAAAGGTAGGAAGAAACTTCATATCTGGAGAATACTCTTGAGCTCACTCAGAGTTTTAGAGACGGCACAACTTATTTTCTTAATACCTAGATCTGCCAGTTGTATCAGCTCACTAAAATTAATTTGATTTGGAGGGTCTGGAAATTTGAAGTTATATGGTAGGGATTATATGTGATTATGGTCATTGAATGCTGAGCCAAAATGAGTTCAGTTGCACCCTGGCAAGATTTCATGGAAACTGATGACTCCCCTGGCTCCATCAGACTCATTCCAGATATACAATGTTGTCTCTCACAGTGGGACTTGCATTAAGATGCTTGATAACCGTTTGTGAAAAATACCACATAGATTCTTTATGGTCCATCTGAAAAACAGCAAAGTTAAAAGTGTAGATATAGTAGCAAAATTACATGGGGGAAAAAATCACCTACTTATTACATCATTCCTTCCTGTATTTATCTTAAACCAACTCTTTAAGTAACAAGCAAAAATGCTTAACCCCTTTTAATAAATGAATTTTTCAGCAAAGGAGATGCCCCTAATTCTACCAGAAAGAAAATATGCTTTCCTGACTGGCACATTATTATTACTAAAAGATATAACAAAATTGTAATAATATTTTTTTTTGCTTGGGCATATGCTTTAAGTGAAACGAACTTCAGAAGCAAAACTGTAATTGCAGGTACTAAAATGTTAGCCAGATTCCCTAGCTTTCACCCCTCCCATGTACTGAAAAATACAATAACTTAAACATTATGTGTGGTATGTTTCAGGCAGGGTTTACAGCAAAGGTCTTCAACATTTGTGTCTATTCTTAAAATAATTCAGGTTAAAATGTGGGAGATACTAAATTTCACATTATTGTTGATACTTTTAGCTTTTTTCATGGGAACCTTATATGTATATTTTGGACTTTCAATAGTCTGTGGACGGTGAAATTATTGCAGTGAAAGTTATACACTGCATTGTCACTGTCTTTGACCCTCTTGGTTACTTCATGAGTTATTTGGTTTATTTGAAACATTCAAAGTAAGAAATGAAGACAAAGATGATAGCTGTGGCTGAGGACACATAGACAGCAGGAACAATACTGGCTTAGGCTGTTCTTGCAGTGCTGTTTCATACTTTACCTTCCCGCTGAGCAGCACTAGTGGTCAGATCAAGCTGATTATTAGATTTTTAAAAATAAATTAATACTTATAACTTTATCTCGATATGTCTATAGCTATCTATATGTGCATGTTTTAGCAGGGTGCATCTTAACCCTTATCCGTTTCCTAATGCCATGGAGTGTGGCTCAAAAAACCATTCCATTGGCTCTGGCCAAAGTAGTACCTTACAGTAGGGAGCAGGAAACCAGTACTTGAGACCCAGGAACTGGAACTTTGTAACAGCAGAACTGACACTTGGCCTCTTACGTGATAAAATAATGGACTCGGAGCCACTGCTTTATTGATTTTGCTGGTTTCAGTTCACACAAGGGTGTGAGGATTTGCCCAATGGTGAGAGAGGGCAGGCTTTTTACTCCAAATCAAGGTGAGAACAATCACCTTCTGCTCCTTACCCCAGACATAAGCAGATAGAAATGCATCTCACATATTTTCAAAATAAAAATCCAAATCTGTCGGAAGAAACCCAAATGCTGATAATAATGTTCAGCCTCCACAGATTAGAGGCAACATTTTTACTCCAGACCTGATTTACTAATAGTTTAGATTGAATGCACTTCCCCTCTTCAGGGTCTAGTGTCTTAAATTACTTCAGAGAATATGCTGTGTTGGCAGATATTAAGAGAGCATTGTTTCTATGAGTATTTGAAAGAGAAAAATTAGAGACCTGAGAGATGAGAAACTGGTAACTTGTCAGGCAGTTGATCTGTCTCTTTCTTATAACAGGTTGAAGATTTTTTGAGGAAAATACCTCCACTCATATTTACTTTTCATGAGGAACAAGGAAGAGACATCCAGCCTAATGAAAAGCTTGAGAAAGAGGATACTCAGCTAGTAAAGATGGAAGATTTATTTAGTCAGCTACTATCAGATGTGGGTGCAATATTTGACAGAAGTTTCATTTTTTTCAAGCACATGCAAAAAGAGTTTGACCAGTCTTTTCAGACATATTTCATGTCTGACCTGGACTTGAGTGAGTCCCCCAGCATGCCAGCTTTACCTGAGGTCACCACCAGAATTGATGGTTCCCAGAGGAGCTGGGGCATGCCTGGCTTCATACAGGTAGTTTTTGATTTCAGCAGGACGGTGTTCGAAGGTGTCAGTGAGGTGATCACCGACGTACTGGATGAATACCGAGAATACAGAAAAGATGTGCCAGAACAAACCAAAGGCAAGTGTTAGAAGTTGAAAAATGACTGCACTGTCAATGACATCAATCCCATTGGGATGGCCAAACTACAGTGAATGACTCAGTTTCCAGTATGTTAGTGTGAGATATGTAAGGAAGCTCTGGAGGCTATGGGTCAAGGGTAACTATCAGTTAAATAAACAAGTAGAAGTCACCTAGAAATCTCAGAAAAATGTTGCAGGAGGACTTATGGGTCCTACACAGCCTGATTTTCATGGCAATTCTCAAAGCATTTGCACGAGTTCCTCAGGAGCACTTAAGCTCAGAGCGGATGCAGGTTTTCATACGGCTGACTGACAGATTTAATCTCATTTAATATCATTTGTCAGGATATGATTTGTATCATCTCTTATTGACATGGTCACCAATTCTAAAAAATTAGGGTAATTCTGTGAGATGTCAAGGCATATCCCTGCCCTTGCCAAATGATGTTAAGTTCAGCTTGACAGCTGCCAGTCCTGTTTCAGGCTACAACAGCAATGTAGTTTGCCAATCAAATACCAGCCAGTCAAAGACCAGCCATCAGGTTTTCCAGTGCCCAGAAAATTCTGGGCATACCTTTGGTGGTAGCAGTGAAGGTGAAGGACCATGGCCAACCTTTAGAATACAAATAAGCCTCATATTTTACTATTGCAAATAGGACAAATACATGCTGGTCCTTGTCTACAAGGAAATCACAGTGAGCACATGCCCTAACCTGAGTGGCAGGTGACATAAACATTATGTGATCATCAGGAAATACAAAGTTAAGTGACTCTGGAAGAGTGTTTTTAATTCTTTTCTACATCCTAAGCTATCTTATCTCAGAAATAAGCTTTGTTACTGTGTTCTTGTCTAACTGCATGTGATTATTAAACATCTTGACTTCTAAGGGTCAAAAAAATCTTACCAGAACTCACATATTGTAGAAATAATGTGTGATAATATTAGCAAGTGTTTGGTTATGTGTGGGGAATACTCTTCTATGCCTCTATAAGGGAATATATCACAGCGGCATGAATTCCTTGAAAGAAAACATTGTTTGTATCTTCTCCTGACTTCTACTTTTTAATAATTTATTCCTTTTGTTTTTGTGGGAGGAGGGGAGGGGAAGTGGAAGGGTAGGGAAAGAGATTTATGCAAAATACTTTGGATTAAGGGCAAGAAATTATATTCTAGCACTCAGGCTCAGTAATGAATGCATATTTATAAAGACTCAAAGTTTAACGGCAATCTAAAAATACTATGACTTCATTCTAGATCCTGACAGAAGTGGCATGTTTTCCAAAATTGTGTCAGGGCGCCAGAGACTTCAGTGCAGTGAGCTTCTGGAGAACTCCTCTGGATGCCCACATTTTCATGAGAGATGCCAGAAATGTCAAGACAATCTTTTGCATGGTAAATAACTATTTTCCCTTTTTTCCGTTTTTTTTTTTTTTTTAATTCCTGTAATGCACTGATCACTGTTTTATAGATTTTGAAGTTTTAATTTTCTACTGTGCTGTTTTCATGTTTTTGGAACTGAGTTTTTCCTGTAACTACGGATACAATAACCATTCCTCACTCCAGACGGCTTCAATTAGCCTTCCCTGCTGCCTCCACGGTGTGTCAGTATAGCTCAGTTATTAACATTCCGCTGGTGCTCCAGAGAGACGCCTCACAGCCTGTAACAAAATACCCATCTATTCTGTCAGAGCTGCCATCCTGCAGAAGAGCAAGATGTCAGGCAGCAGACGCTGAGCAGAAAGTGAGGAGAAGCTCAGACTCCTGACGCTCTCTCCTGCTGACAGCCAGGTGTAACCTCAGGATCATTCAGCTCCTCGCAAGGAAAGCGAGTGCTGAAGAGCCTGAAATTACTTTTTGTCGAACCCTGTCGGCAATAAGAACTGACATGAAGGACAAAACGAGGATTTGATGTCAGTATGCAAGGAGGCGGCAGAGCTCTGTCACCACCCTCCATGGGCACCTGAAAAACCTTCAGACTGATCACTTAGAACTGCTGTCAGGACTCCCACTGCAGCATAACACTTCTGACTTTCCAGACTTATTTAGATCTTAAAATACACAGAATATGCTTAAACCTAAATGTCTTCAGGGTATCTCCAGTGTGGCAAATGATACAATGAAATACTTTTAAAATAATATCAGATCATGAAAAATACCATTTTATCTACCTACCATTTTATCTACCCAGGTATTACAGATACCAGTTTGTGACTGTACCATGAGCTTGAAGGTGACCCTTGATAATCCTATTTGACAGAAAAGAAATTGAATTTTTACAGAGCAATTTTTGTCCAAAAGTTTTTCATCTTTAAAATCCATATTTTAGTAAAGTAAAAACCAGCAATCTTCAGTTCGGAATTTGTGGTAGTTGATACTAATTTCATGCTACTGTCTAGGTATTGTAAGATAAATATGAGGTCTTCACACTCAACAGGAATACAGGCTTCCTTGTAATAACCTCTATCACAGAATCATAGAATAATTAGGGGTTAAAGGGACCTTTACAAGTCATCTAGACCAAACCCCAAGAATCAGCAGGAACATCTTTATCTAGAACAGGTTGCTCAGAGCCCCACCGAACCTGATCTTGAATATTTCCAGGGATGGGACATCTAACTCCTCTCTGGGCAACCTGTTCCAGTGTTTCACCACCCTTACTGTAAAAAACTTCTTGCTTACATATAGTCTAAATCCACCCTATTTCAATTTAAAATCATTACCTCTTGTCCCCAGGGCTTGATAAATGCTTGTTGTCTTACAGGCACCATTCAGTTGGTCACAAATTATACTCAAAGGCCACAATAAGGTGTCCCCAGAGTCTTCTCCTATCTCTGAATAACCCCAGCTATTTCAGCCTGTCCTGACAAATAGGAGAGGTACTCCCATCGTCCAACAGTTTTTGTGGCCCTCCTCTGGACTTGCTCCAACAGGTCCATATCTTTCTGCGCTGAGGAGTCCAGACCTGGATAAAGTACTCCGAGGGTCTTATGAGAGAAGAGTAGGGGGGGCAAAATCACCTCCTTCAGCCTGCTGGCCGTGATTTGTTTAATGCAGACCAGAATGTGTTTGGCTTTCTGGGCTGCGAGCACACATGGCCAGTTCATGTCCAGCTTTTCATCCACCAGCACCCCCAAGTCCTTCTCATCAGGGCTGCTCTCGATCTGTTCATCTTCCAGCCTGTGTTGTTAGCAGGAGCTGCCACAGCCCAGGTGCGGCACCGTGCACTTGACCTTGCTGAATCTCATGAGGTTCACCTGGGTCCACTTCATGAGCTTGTCCAGGTCCCTCTGGACGGCACCCCATCCCCTGGGTGTGTCATTCAGCTTGGTGTCATCTGTGAACCTGCCAAGGGTGCACTCAATCCCACCATCAGTGTCACTGAAGTCATCAAACAGTACTGCTCCCAATATGGACTCCTAAGGGACACCACTTGACCCTGATCTCTACCTGGGCATTAAACATTGACCACAACCCTCTGGACATGACCATCCACACAATTCCTCACCTACCAAACCACTACCCATCAAATCTGTATCTCTCCAATTTAAGGAGAAGGAAGGATGTTGTGGGGGACCACATCAATGCCCTTACAGAAGTACAGATAAATTACTTCTCTAGCCATTTCCTTCTTCACTAATGGAATCACTCCATCATAGGAGGCCACTGGTTGGTCAGGCAGGACTTGCTCTTATTGAAGCTGTGCTGGCTGTCTCAAATTACCTGCCTATCTTCCATGTGCCTGAGCAGAGCTTCTTGGAGGATCTGTTCCATGATCTTTCCAGGCACAGAGCTGAGGCTGACAGGGTGTAGTCCTTCAGGGTCCTTCTTACAACCCTTTTTTAAAATCAGTGAAATATTTCCATTTTCCCAGTCACCAGAGACTTCACCCATTTTCCATGACTTCTCAAATATTTTGGAGAGTGGCTACATCGGCCAATTTCATCGGGACTCATCAGATGCCACAGACTTAGATATATTAAGGTTCCTCACGTGGGCTCAAAACTGATCTTCTCTTACAGTGGAAGGAACTTTGTTCCCTCAGTCCCTGCCTTGCAGTCTATATACCTGGGATAGATTCATAGTGGAGTATGTACCAATAAAAATAACCATAGTGTATAAAGAGACTATGAAGTTGTCATATGTAAAATTTACCAGATCTTATTTAGCATTATCAGAAAATCTATTGCCATGAAATATGATATAAACAAACCTTAAACTACTTGGTAAATCACTTTAATACAACAAATGGGATAATGCATCCATTTAGTCATTATGAGTCTAAACTAAATCTACCAAAATAAATCAGCAAAAATTATTCTCCATTTTTCAGCATTATTTAAAGACCCATCTAAACCATTCCCCCTTGCTAGACTTTTTTTAGTTTCATTTCTTCAGACAGAAAAGACGAAGTTCAAGGCATAACACTGTCTTTTGTAACAGATTGCCCAAACGTTCCTGAGCTGCACATAAAGTTTGATGAAGCCTTTAAGCTGGTTAATCTCTCAGGGGAGCAGTACGAGCAGATTCTCCAGGTGGTTCGGCACCACACGGAAGACACTTCCTACTTGTTGAACAAAATGAAAGAAAGATTTGGGTGGGTGTCTGAGTTATCCAACATGACCATTGGACCAGAAAACATTTTCAACATAGTTAAGGTAAGGGTTGTTTTCTGAAGGGAGCTATTGCTGCCTTTAACCTGCATTTTGCTTGTGCTTATGCTCCTGGGGGTTGTGGATGTTTGTACGTGTGTAATGTTTGGGTTTACAACATGACTTTCCTACTCATCTTGAATTTGTGTATGCTTGGTAATCCCTCGATGAGCTGAAACTCCTGAGATTAGAAACTATTTTCCTGTCAATCCTTTTAGTCTGATGGATGGCTGACAGGCTAACCTGAACCACTGTCTGATAAGAGTAAATTGACACTAGCAGCTTTGACTGGCCTCAGGTTACCTTCACAGATAAATTGCACTGCACCAGTCACAGACACATCCCTATCGGATCGATGAATGTCTAGCTATCTACGTTTGTACCTATATATTCCAAAGTTCAAAGAAGGCAAATGCTATACAGATTGTTGCAGTGAAGCTGCACATCTTGACAGCATCAGTAAATACATAATGATTAATTGTATCTCACACACAAGGATACATCCAAGATAAATTCAATCCATTTTCTTGGGCAAGGGACAAATCTTATTCTCTCCTCTAACTCAGAAATCCAGTCATATATAGTGAATTACTACTATTACTAACAGAAACTTATACAAATTGATGGTACAATCCACCCAAAAAAAGCACAAAATAGGAACAGGAGACAGGCACACTTTTTCAACTGAGTCTGAGATATCTGTTCTAGAAAAACAAAGCTACAGAACTAAGTCTGATTTAGAAAAACACACAGGAATGAATAAATTCAATCACACAAATGCTGTATTGAACGTAGTGGGACAGCTCACAAGTTTTCATTAGGAGAACGGAAGTTCTTTATAGATGTAGCTCATGATACAAATATGAACATGCAGTTCTTTAATACGGTCTTGGCAGTGCCATGTCAGCTCTTTCCACCACCTACAATAAGCTTTGGCATAAATTCAGACACCCACTGTCTTTTCAGAAGAAAGCAATTTAAAGAAAGCAGACAAGTCTAAAATAATCCCCTATTTAATTTTCCCCGATTAAAGGCAGTGGGCACAGTAGGTATAAACAAAACTGAAAGTACACAGCAGTTTGTAGTGCTTAAAGTACTGATCTCTTCTAGGTGGTACCTGGGGATGTCTCCAGTAAAGACGAAACTGTGGTAGATGTGAACGTTCTGACTTCACCTACTTTCACCATTAAAGTTCCTCCCAACTTAGATCCCGAGAGCCCTGAGTTCATTGAATACATAGCTGGGAGAGCACTGCAGTTGTATAAACAGAATTTTTAAGTGGTAAGTTCATTCTTTCTGCTTTCATAGAGAACACACTTCTTCATAAGAGGTGTTTGCATTGCAATAAACTTTAGTTGGAGCAAGATTCAGTCATAGTGTATACAAGACTGCCTTCTCAGAAAGGACACATTGAGAAAAACACAAGCATTGTGGAAAACACAAACAAACACTCAATGTTCTAGCCTGCAAAACAGACACGATGATATTAAATGATTTGACTTATTTAACTGAAACCCTCAATCTTTAAGTAACAGCTGGGATGACATAATGTGATGATAAATATTCCTTCATAAAAGAATTGCCTCACAACCACAGTCCAGTGTCTTGGCATCAAAAACCATTTCTTTGTGTTCATTCATCATGAATGGACTGGAATTACCATTATGTTTTTTAAATTTATTTTCAGTAGTGTATGAGAGTGTGCTCGTATTATTTTTTATGATAAAGGAATGCAAAGTGAGTATCACCACCAGGACTTGGAAGAGCTGTCTTGCCATAATATTTCTGAATTAGCAGCATGCTGCTCAGATTAACAGTGTTTATTAACAGAGGCTGCAGCTCAGCTTGCAGGAACATGCACAGAAAGATCCTGCTCATGGGCTTCAACCGGTTTTGTAGAAAGGACACATAAGAATCCTCTCTCCATGTTTAACACGTTTCAGGAAGAGGAAGGAAGAATCAGGTAGAGAGGCAGGGAGGAAAAAGGCTTCATATTCTCTAATCCCACAGGGAATTTCCAGGAAAGAAGGGATGGTTTTAGGTGGCATCATACTGCTGTGGAACTTGTAAGCCACCTTTCCCTGTTTCCCTTCCCAGGGGGCTCTGGGATGCACAGCTTTAGTGGTCTCCCAACTCTCAGAGCTGGCTCTCCCAGAGGAACAGAGCCACAAGACACATGAGACTTTCAGGCAAATCACCATAGTGTGCCCAAATCTTCTGAGAAGAACCAGATTTGGTCATAGCTTCTCTTTCAGTCATAGCTGACTTCCTTGGCTGAGCAATCGAAGCATGACCTGAGCACAAAGAGAAGTCTCAGGAGGCAGGGAAAGAGCATTCAACATTAACAAAGTAGATGAAGAAGATTTCAGCATTTTGTATTAAATCTGCTTGTTCTTTTGAGGTCAGAGGCACCATTTTTGAGCTGATGAAAGAAATCACTCCCACCAGAGGGGCTGAGGTGGGCTGCAAAATTTAGATGTAACAGAATAAGCCTCACCATGTACTTTGCTTAGGTAAATATTGGTGAAATTATATTATATTTATACATTATATTTATATTATATATATATATTATATTTAAAATACAAACATTTAAATATTTATAAATATATGAAATGAAAATCCTCTGACACTTTCTCTACAAATTTTCTTCAAAACTCTCTGTAATTTATATGCAGTTATAAATTAAAGTGATAAATACGCTTTCAGATTATGGAATACTAATCTTCAGGGCCTAATGATGGCAATAATTATTTCTTTAGTCTGATGATGATTTTTAGCCTGACTCTTAGTCTGATTTTCCTGTGGACATATCTTATGTAGCCATTTCATACTTGAGAAAAGTAAGTGGTGTTGATTTCAAAATCACACTACCATTTGATATTCAGTTTGCAAAAGGCTTAGAGTACATGAAAACGTAATGGATAAAAAAGTTAAAACTCTACCAGAAAGCAAGACAGATCTATAAGAACAGAAAGAGAGAGAGAGAAAAAAATATGCTTCTATCTGGTTTCTATGTCATGCATATTTCTGTAGCAGGACACTGATACATTCCACATATATTTATTTTTCTAACATATTTTTCTCCATTCAAAACCAAAATGTGAAATTTTTCTCTTTTTTTTTCCTCCTAGGAAAGAAGAAGTGTGAAATCTTTCTTCCTGAAATAAAGTATATGCTTCTTAGGTGAAATATCCCTATGCTCAACATAGCTAACTGTTAAATTACCATGGTGAAAATAGTTGCATATAAATAAAATGTTGCTTAGTAAATACTGTGACATATGAGCTATCAACCAAAGGCTGTAGAAATATTTTAATTCAAACCCAAAACCAAATCCATTTTAATATTAATTTATTTAAATAAGATGTTATTTATGTTGTCAGTAAGGCAATCTTTGATAACAAGCTATGGCTCTGGTTATGGAAAGATTTAAGGACATAATCAGCTGTAAGCAATGTCTCTTTGCATACTTATATTCAAGCACATTCTTAAGCCTTTTCAAGACTGATTCCCACAGATGTTGCACATTCAGCTAAGTCTGAATCAACCAGATTTCCATGCACATGTAGCATATTATTTTGCAATGAAAATATTCAATTTATTCTTCCAATTGCTTTTGATGCTTTTTGTGTACATTAAACGACTTAGCTGAATATGCACTAATGAGTAAGTCTTCTGCCTTTGGCATTTCTTACAAACAGTAGTTTGCCTCTAGAGTTTATTTCTTAATTAATTAACAGCCTTTATCAGTAAAGACATTTGTTTCTCCACAAATTGTACACATCAGCTTTCAATTGTATTTGTAAATTATAATAAAGGTTAAGAACTGATACGTCTCTCAGCCAGAAGCAGAGCTCTGAGTGATTCAGTTTCATTTGCCGTGCACAGCTTTTCTAAGCATTTTTTGCACACAGGATCATGCACCATTTCCAACTGTAGCTCTGCTAAATAAATCATGTTAATTTCAAAGTGTACAGAAGCATCTGTATTAGATATGAGTACAGAAAAATATCCACACCCTACTTACACTGTATGTTTTCCTTTACTTCCATGCATACATGTTAAGTATTACAAGTTATACATGAAAAAAGCCATGTCACTCTTTTAATTAGTGCAAAAGATCATTTTCTGCCTGCAGCAAAGAAAGACAGTATTTTCTAATCCACAGTCATCTGTGCTCCTTCCATCATATACACCTGTATTTCACGCTCCTAATCATGAGAGATTATCAGTTATAACTTCTGTAAACATAACACTTGTCAGAAAGCCGGGCGTCATCTGACACAGAAGTGATTCTTACAAAATTCTTGACTTCCAAGAGACACTAACAAAGAAATATTCAGAGAAGAATCAGTTTCTTCTGACTAGCAGAGATTAGACCTAAAAAATTTTCAGAGGACAGACACCACATTGGGAACACATGCAAGCAGACACCGGTCGGGATGCAAAATGACACTAGGACATGGGAGAAGCTGAGTGAGACCCATTAAATGCCAGTGAGAAAGTAAATGGGCCATCAAAATATGAAGCAGGGAGCTGAAGACATGGCATGGCATGAGAGGAGCTTGGCTTTAGCAGTGC
>JAHLSL010000019.1:10712453-10789404 GCA_025920805.1 Petroica traversi
CGCCGCCGCCGCCCGCCCGGAGCCCGGCGAGCAGCAGTACCTGCAGCAGGTTCAGCACATCCTGCAGCACGGCCACCGGCGGGAGGATCGCACCGGCACCGGCACCATCTCCCTGTTCGGCATGCAGGCGCGGTACAGCCTGAGAGGTGGGCACGGCCGCGACCCCCGGCCCCTGCTCCTGCTCCTCTCCCTGCTCCTGCCCTGCCCCTGCTCGCCCGACACCGCCCGGAGCCGGGCTGAGTGTGGGGATCTCACACACCGGCGCTGTTCCCCTCCCTCCCACCTGAGGGATCCGAACATTTGAGTTACATGCTCTCCCTGCTCCTTACTTCATATCCCAGCCTCACAATGAAGGGTTTGCCCTCTGTGTGGGGAAAAGCCGAAGTCTGTTCACCCTGGCAAATGTCTGGACCCCGCTGACACTCTGAACTCTTTTGCAGATCAGTTTCCACTGCTCACCACGAAGAGGGTGTTCTGGAAGGGAGTGCTGGAGGAGCTGCTGTGGTTCATCAAGGTTCGGTGTTTGGGTGTCTCTGTGAGTGGTGGGCCCGAGGGTGGCATAGACAGAACCAACTCTGGTGGGAAGTGGATTACGGCATTTGGGGAACTGCAGATGCTTCTGTTCCTATGACAGAAGTGCAGCCCCCTAATACTGTGACCACACGTGAAAGGCCATTATGTTCAAGACATTTTACATTTTAGTGCAGAGGATAGCTACCAGCGCAAACAGAACAGTTTCTCCTCCATTTCTTTTCAAGGGAGATAATCTGAAATAGTGAGGGCATTGTTTAATTTGAATATACTCTGTAGCTATAACACAGTCTCTTTTCTTGGTGTTTTTAATCAGAAATAATAATATGAAATAGATAGTAGGCAATTTAATGATTTGCTTTTTAATATTTAGATAGCAGTGTAGAACCACAGGTGAAGTAAGACAGATGGAAATGCTAGGCTTTTTAGTTGCAAAAAAATGAGATCTAATAGAGCTAACACTGTAGCTAGTGTAATAAAATTCAACTATAGGTAGTTCATTACAAGGTAAGTATTCCTTTATATGTCGTGATATTGTGCAGGTATGAGAGAATCTACATAACCATTTGCTAGGTAGCAGGACTGAAATACACATTCATTTTTAAAAAGCTTTTGGATTTGGTGGGTTTTTTTCCAATATAAACTCCCCAAAACAGCATAATTTCTGTGTTGGATTTTTGAGTGGGCTGATTGGAACACCTTGCAGGATTCAGTGACATTTTTCTGGGTTATTTTCTATTATTAATCAATTGAACAAAAGGATTTTTAAGACTTTAAAATTATTACAGGTGGCATGGCAAAGACAGTGCCTAGGCCATACAGTTTTTGTTAGTCTGTTTTAATCAATCTGTAAAGCAACATCTTGCTCTCCACGAATGACATTCCACACTTGACCTTGAGGCTGAACTGTTTGCAAAGTGGGAGAATCCTGAGTTAAACAACAGTAGCTTCGCACTTCAAACTCCATCCCAGTGTTTTCCTGACAAGTTTTGTTCTGTCCATGTGCAAGAACCTCATCCAGTACATTAATTACTATTTTCATCCTTTATGAGTGGAGAAATACTGTAAACTAGCAAAGCTTAATACCACTGTTTCAAGTCATGTCCTCTGTGTTGGAATTAGGATTCTTACTGTGTTTTGTAGGGTTCTACAAATGCCAAAGAGCTGTCTGCAAAAGGTGTGAAGATTTGGGATGCTAATGGGTCACGTGAGTTCCTGGATAAGCAGGGGTTCAGCACCAGAGAGGAGGGTGACTTGGGACCAGTGTATGGTTTCCAGTGGAGGCATTTTGGAGCAGAATACAAAGATATGCACACAGGTAATCACATCCAAATAGAGTCTTGAGTGCTCAGTGAGACAGCTGTGACACATCACTTCCAGAAGTCTGCATGGAATGGACTGTTTTTAAGGAAGCATTCACAGCAAACTGAGAGCCAGAATAAAGTGTGTTTGAGAGAATTAATTTAACTTTTTTCCCTTACTCACTCTGAATTATCTGAAAGATAGTGTACTGTGGTTTCGTATTTGTGGAACAGATGAGTCATAAGTGCACTGTTATTCTTTTACCTAGAGCAGCTGTGGTTGCTGATAGCTGGGAGGATGTGTTTGCTGCAGGCCAAAACCCTGAACTAGCTCCATTTGATAACAGTGGAACACAGGCTGCCACCTTTACACCAGTGCAGGGTCCATGAAATTGTTGTGCTGGAAAGAACTGACTTCATGCACTCCATTCACTGGAGGCAGTGGAAGAGAAAGATTTTTCCATTCTGTGTCTGGAAGAAAGCTGGATGTTTCCATAGCTGATGATGCTGTGGAGAGAACAGCTGTGACAAGTTGTGATGTGATGCAATACCTGTTGGTATTTTCAGTGGAACTGGTTTATTAAACTGACTCTCAAGTGTATTGATTCCTCTTTTCCAAGTCACTGAAGGAGAGGACATAGAAAATGTTTAGAGGACTGAAAACTAGATTGTCACTATCTGGTGGGATTTTTAAACTTAGATTAACAACATAGTTTGTTATCTAGGTGGGGTTTCTTGTTTGTTTGTTTTTTGTCTTTTTTTGTTTGTTTGTTTTCAGTACTGCCTCAAATTGAAGAACACATTAATTACAGATAGTAGACTTAGTATTGGCATGTTGAGCACTAGCAGAATAAAGTTGTATGGTAACACAAATTATGCAAATTGTGAACTGACACATCTGTAAATTTTCTCAGCTAAGAAGTCTAAGACATAACATAGCATGGAAAAGAAAGAAAAAGATAAATGCCCACAGGTTTCCTTACAAATAGATTTCTGTAGGTTGCATTACTAATCAATAAGTAATTAGCTTCAGGACATAACCATTTAACAAGCTTCTGGCACTGTATTGCTGACAGAAGAGTTCCCTCAGATGCTAATTGTGTATTCCTATCTTGTTTGCCAGCTTGGGTCTCCCTGTAACCATAATTAGGTGTTGCTACAATAAGAGTTATTAGAAAAAAAGTAGTTACCAGCCATGCTGATTCACTGGCATGAGTCAGGACAACGATTAACAGCTAATGGCTTCTTTTTACTCGAAATTCCATTCTAATGGATAGTTAATTTCAGAAAATTTGTTACATAACTGGTGTTGAGCCTAAAATTCAGCCTCTGAGTGTCACTGGGTGAACTGTGCTACTCATGATTGAAGGTCCCTTCTGGAGCTAAATGCTATGGAAATTTAGTTTTCACACATGGTTTTGTGAGTGCTGGATAGTTACATTTATTCATCTGTCCAAAACTTTCTGCTTTTGAGTGTGTAAAGAATGTTGGTACCTGGCACACTGGTCTGGGCATAAATATTATCTTTTTATATAAGAAGGAGCACTGTAACATGCAAATTGTACATCTAGAAAACCATTTTAATTCAGAAATGCAACGTGCAGATCAGTCTAAATACCATAACTGACTAGGTGGTAATATCTTTTCTATTCCAGTACAGCTCTTGTCCTATTTAGGTAACAAGTCATCATGAGTGATAAAATATCATACTTTATCCAGCTAGTTGTTTTGTATTGCAACTTTTGTTTCTTGGTATTCAATGATTATACAGACTTTTTTGTTGGCCTTAAAAAAACTAGTTGTTGAAAATGGAAAAAAATATTAATGGTCCTGTTTCAGTGGGTGCTAAAGCTACTCAAAGCACACAAAAGAGCTGGGGGGACATGAAAATATCATCATGAGAATTTTACAAGCTCTGGAGCATCCTAAGAAAGACCATGAACAACCTATGTTTAGAGGGTGCCAACTAATTAATTACTTTCAAAGTTGCAATAAACCTTCAGTGGTTGTAATTTGGGTATCACTTTTCAGTGGGCTGGGAGTTAAAAAAATACCATGACTTGAATCTGTTTGGTTTAGATCTTATTTGTTATATTTCTTCAGATTACTCCAACCAAGGAGTTGATCAGTTGCAAAACGTGATTGAAACGATCAAAACCAATCCAGATGACAGAAGAATCATTATGTGTGCTTGGAATCCCAAAGGTATTGAACAGCTGGCATAAAGTGAATTCAGTTGCATGTTGTATTGCTGTGTGCTAAATTACATTCTATTCCTGTGTCAACAGTCAATTCTATTTGGTGTGCGTGTTCATTCTTTATAAAACTACCAGGAGTGCAGTAAAAATGGCCAGGGGTTATAATCTTGATTCTCTTTCTACTTAATCCTCATGTTCAGATCTCAAAAATAATGAACCATTTATTCAGAGTTTTTCTCTCCAGGTTAAAGTGAGGGATATACCAGTGTCTTGGACATACAATCTATTCAAATACAGTAATGCTTATTTTAAAAAGGTAAAAAAAAACAAACCAGAAAAAGTATATTAAAGCAATGTGTCTGGCTTTAATCATGTTGTAAACTTAACCCTTAAAACTAGAGAACAAAAGTATTATTTGTGTTGTAATCTTCTTGAACACAGGTTCATTTGATGAACTTGTATTATAGGAATGATAGGGTCTATTTATATATGGATATCCATAGACTCTGTAGGGTAACTTCTAAACAAGAGCTACTGCAAGTGAATGTTTAACTTTACCAGTGATAGATCTGTGCTCAAAAAAAATCACACAGCATTTTCCAAGGGTGTCTGAAAGGATATGCCACATGCTATTGCAGTTACTTTCAAGGTTAAAACATTCTCAGAAGATACCTGGTGAAAGTTTTCCTTGCCAAGCTGTAATTTTACTCTCTGCACTTTTTGAGTGTAGAAAAACACTCTAAAGATCTTCTGGTTTCTACTTTTTTTTAAAATTGATCATTACTTTTATATCTCAACAAGCACATTGCAAATGGGAAGAGAGGAAGATGAAGCAGTTGGAATTCGCTTTAGGGTATATGCTTAATTTTACTCTTCATGTCTTCCTTTAGGGAATTCAACTGTCTCACCGAGGTGAGTAGAAATAAACTGCTGTGCAGATTATGGCATAAATCTGTTCTGTGGAATATCTGTTTATGACTTTGTGGTCATACAACCCAGGAGACAGCTTGTCATGACCTGGACTTAATTGCTTGGGCAGCAGGTGTTTGTAAACAAGAGAAAAAGCAACAGAATGACAGTGCAGTTGGCTCTCTACTGTATCTCATTACATGCTTGTTTAGGTTTTGCATCTTCTACATTCATGAAGCACTAATGCTGTTACTGTTCTCTCCCCCCACACCTTCTGTACCACAATTCCTAGATATTTCCCTGATGGCTTTGCCTCCATGCCATGCCCTTTGCCAGTTCTATGTTCTAAGTGGTGAATTGTCCTGCCAACTCTATCAGAGATCTGGAGACATGGGACTAGGAGTGCCTTTCAATATTGCCAGCTATTCACTGCTCACATACATGATTGCCCATGTCACAGGGCTGAAGGTAGGCTATTTAATGATTTTATTTATTCTTGTCTGAAAAAAGGAACTAAAAGATAAGGCTCTTCAAGTCATGTCCAAGAAAAACTGGAATGAACATATTGTTTGAAATCTTGCTGAAATACGTGTAAAAAAGAGCCCTGTGAATTGGATGTGAATTGCCTCTGGTTTGTATGGGCAGTTAGAACGAGCAATGAAAGAATTTTTAAATTCAGGTCAAGCAGAAGATCCTTTCAGGTCTTGACTGTGTCAAAACTGACCTGTCCACTAGTCTTAGAAATCTGAACTGAGTGCTTGTCCTTAGGGGATAGAAACATAAAAGGATTTTGTAGCATGTATTTATTGGAAGTGAACAGTAACTCAGCAGTTGCTGTCAAGGTTCTAATTTGGATATTCTGCCCACCTAACTTCCAGCTATAATTTCAGCTGTGTATTCCTTTGATTTCCTACTGTAGATGATTATGTGGAGTGTTAGTATGTGCTCAAATAGCTCCCGCCATGACTCTAGAACTGTATTTTGCAATTTGGCAGAGAAATTTAAATTTATGACAATCTTGTAAAAGGGAAAACCCCTTTTCTTCAGGGCATGTAAAAATTGTACTAGAAAGGCCTTCTGGACCTCATCCTCCTGCCACCAGCAAGATGAAGGGGAACTACTTGTAACAGGGCAATAGGGAAGAATGAGGCTTCACAGCAAATGCAGGAATTAGCCCAAGTTACTAAAAAAGGGAAGTTTAAAGTTATGTCCAGCTGTTGCCTCTCAGCCACTTCCTCTCATGGCTTTGGTGGTTTTGGGTGTAACATATCTAAAGGCTGACTGACACTGCTCAGAGGCCAGTAAAAGAGCTATAAAACTCCCCCATGTTAAATTTCATTGCTCGGGCTAAGTCACAGAACTTGCAAGCTTGCAAATCCCATCTGGGTGCTTGCCTCTGCCTGACTGCTCCACTGCTCTTTAGTAGTGACTGAGGCACCTGCTCTGAAGGCAGCTTGGGTGAGTTGTACTTACTAGAAGGGGATTGGAAAAGCTGGATGTCAGTGCTGCACCTCTTTCTGTCTCGGTGAGATCAATATTGCTCCATTCATTTACCAAAACTATTGTCATAGCAGGATTTCAAAGATAAATTTTTGGTAAGCTAGTGGAAATTTAATTATATTTTCCATCGATCAGGCATTAGTCAGAGAAGCTTGTTCCCTTCAATGCTTTCAAGGATATGATCCAGTAAAAAGCTAACCAGATGCTGAGAATCAATACTGTAAGGATTGTTATGTTTTGTTTTCTTAGAACCTGACTGAAAACCACATGTATTCTTCATTCTTTTCAGCCTGGAGAGTTCATACACACCTTAGGGGATGCTCACATATATCTGAACCATGTGGAACCTCTAAAAGTCCAAGTAAAGACTTTGTATTCTTTTATCCTTTTATCTTTCACAAGGCTAATTCTATGTAAAATTATCTTGATATTTTAAATATCCTTTTGCAGATATTAATTTATGTGGTTCTTCTTTTCATTTCTACTCTAATAATTTCAGTACCTTAACGTCTGCACAATTCAGGTTGCAAACAGAAATTCAGTACAAGCATGACTGAAATGCACATCTGTGTACTACTCTAGAACCAAGTCAGAGATCCAGAATCTGTACTTCTGACTTTGAAAATAATTCCACCTAATCACAGTAACACAAAATAAACAGTCTTTGTAATATATCAGGAAAGGATAACTTAAAATTCATGGAGTTAATCAGTAATACTATTTGGCTGAGAAAGGCTACATTTTCTTTAGGAAGTAATTTGTTGCAGTAGGATTTGATTTGATTAGACTAAGCTTGGACTGAATGTCCTCATTTTTAGTATGGCTCAAAACCATCCAGAGAAGTAGTTATTAATTCAGACCTGAAAAATCCTGTGAGAAGCTGTAGAATATTTGATGTGTGTTTGGGTCAGATTTTCCTGTTTATTATCCTCTAGAAGGAATATAATCTGTAACCACCAGAACTGATTTGCCAACTGAAAGTACTTGCAGTACATTTGGATGATCAAGCAATTCACCTGAAAATTATGCTACTGCTCCCTGTGAAAATACTAAGGCAGATTCTACCTGACTGTATTGGAATTTTCTTCAATTTTTTTTCTTAATATAAGTCTTCTTGGTGGGAAGGGAAAGCCTACATAGTGTAATCTGATTTGAGATTGAGAACACAAAATCTCTGCTTTCAAGTATTAGCTTTATACAGTAAACTTGCTTTTATTTTAGCTTCAGAGGGAGCCAAGACCTTTCCCCAAACTCAGAATTCTTCGTGAGATTAAAGACATCAGCGAGTTTAAGGCAGAAGACTTTCAGATTGAAGATTATAATCCTCATCCACCTATTAAAATGGAGATGGCTGTCTAATGCTATAAACCAGCATTAAATATTAATGTGGAAATGTACCTAATACTTAGTTTCTGTCAAGTGATGGAGCTTTTGTATATTTCAAAAGGTATTTGCTTTATTGTTAAAAAGAAATAGTCACAGACCACATCTGCTTTCAGTGCTATCCTGTACTTGTACAGGATAGATTATTATTCCTGATATGCTCTGCAGATGTTAACCCAGTTCTAAGTTGTTAGGGAGCTCCTTTTTTGATTGTTTCAGTTACCAGTGGCCATTTCTTTTACTATTTAGGTGCTATGTGTGAGTAGCAGGTGCTTAGGTCCTTGATTTGGTACTGAAAATGAGAACTGGTATGTGTGATAGAGGTTTCCTTCAAGGTGGGAGAAATCATTAGGTAGATTCTAAAGAGTGTATGTTTAATAAAGTTTTTTTTAAAAAAAATTATCTGGAAGGCATGATGCATATTTAATTCTGGTGTGGTTTGTTATAGTTAGTAGTAAAAAGGCTTGGAAAGAAAAGTGTCTTGGAGGGCAACATCTGGCAAGGAGAAACAAACTTCTCATGGTCTTTAGAGATGAACCATCAGGAAGGCAAAAGAATTTAATGGAACCTCGCTGGAAATGCAGTCTCTGCACAATGTCTCTGTAGCAGCAATTTTTTTTATTCCCCAGCCCTACATGAATGACTAATTTGATATAAATCAAAGAGTGCAGTAGCTAAACAGAGGTTAGCAGATAATATTAGTAATCAGCTGTCTGTCACCATTTAAAACCAGATCCCACAAGCATATGGAATAATTTTTCAGCCTGAAGCAGTAAAACCCAGAGATCGTAGTATTTTTAGGAATGGAGTTCATTAATTAAATTGTAGCAGAACTCTGCTTTCAAGTCTCCTAATCCTTATAATTTCTGCTGTAACTTACAAAATTCCTCTTCAGGAATTCAATTGTGAATAAATATGTGGTTAATATCCAGACATGGGATACTCAATACATATTTGAACATGTAGAAAAATGCAGAGTAATTTTTAAAATTAATTTTTAAAGTCAACAAACTGGTAAATATTGGACAATTCTACAATTTCAGGCAATACTAAGAATTTAATAATCAGTGTGATTTCATCCAGGGTCTTGCACAAGAGGACCACTGAATCTTTCTTAAACCAAACTGATCATAACTTCGAAAAGCATTCTTTGTATAAAAATTATTTGCATATGTCATTATGCTGGTTTTCCTTATACTGATCACTAATGTTCAGACTAAATTTTTTGTAGCACACAAAGTTGTTCTCTTTTCCTGAAATTTAGCCCAACACAACAAGTTGACTAAGAAACACAAAGAAAAAATCTCTGCTTCTTGTAAGCACACCAAATGTAAAGAGACCACTGCTTATTAGAAAGGTTCTTAATATACACTGTAGTCCATTATTCTTGAAGAGGTGATCAGACTATGTGCAACTTCAGCTTAGATCCTGTGAGAAGCTTGGAATAGTCAAACCTCATCCTTTTCTGAGGTTAGGTGGATACTCAGTAGCTGACCTGGAGTTGAACACGGTTTGGTCTTCTCTCAAATTACTGAACTCACAGGTAGTAGCAGTGTTCTTGTTACTGCACCTGAGAGCTGTGTCACATGCTCCTCCTAATAAACTTCATCTCAGCTCTACAAGTCTGATACTCTAAAGCCACCTAGTTCAGATGGTCCAGGTGTTACCTTTTCATTAATGGTTGGTCCCAGCTGTAGGCTGTCAGGCACTTCTTACCGTGTGCGTACTTTTATAAGTTAAAGGTTCCTGAGTGTTCCCTCAGTCCTCTGAAGTACAAGGAAACAGATTAAGCTGCACATTCACTTAACAGCTCTGCCTACACTTAGCAAGCTAAGTTCCTCTTGCTGGAAACCACTTTATGTAACACTGCAGATAAGGTGGATTCTGCAGGACATTTTAGCTAGTGTAGCCAGAGAGGATGTGAAATGAAGTTGGCCTCAGGGCTATACTAGTGGGAATTTGCAGTCTCAGTGGTTATCCAGGACAGGGATACCAAGCCAAGAGAAGAATTCAGAATGGGACTCATTTACTTCATAAATTACAGAGGAGTTAGGTGTATGGACATACATCCATAAGCAGACCAATCTCTTAACTCTGGAAGAGCTCTTAGTTTATTATAGGAATTAATTACACCTTCACTGTTTCCCTTTATCAGCACAATTTACTACCAAGAGCAGTTGAAGCAAAGCTTGTACCTTGAAGACCAAAAAGGTTTATGATGCTCAGAAAGACGTAAAAAGCATTTACACAGCAGACTTTAATATGAGTAAAAGTAAAAATACATTTTAAAATTCCTAAGTATGAGACTTCTAGGAGCTTTCATGCAAAAAATATTAATATTTGAAGAATTCTAATATATAAATAGGAGGTACTCAAGGAATTTTGATTTGCAAAATATGAACTCTGTTCATTTTGCAAAGATGATTACTATGACTGCAGACCATATTCAGAGCAGTATTTTAGACAAAACATGGGACATTGCTAGATACTTGAGAGAGATGCATCTTTGTATTATTTCTCCACTTTCCAAGGGTCATTCAACAGCTCAGAGATAGCAATGAAATTTCTTACCACTTGTGTCAAAATCAACTTCTACATTCCACCTTCTTAGACAGGCTTTTGTAACCCATACTGTTTCTGACGTGTTACAGTATGCTGCACAACTTGTCTTACTGCAATACCACAAAGAATTTCAGTTATGGTAGATGAAGCGTAAGAAAAGAAAGAACTACTGAATTTTTGAGATAAACATCTATCTGATCAGCCATCAAAATGAAGTCTCCTAATGAGCCTGACTTGGTGAGTTTGTCACCATAGTGACTGGCACCTGTGAAGTGTCTGAATAAGGAATGCAGCCCAGGTTTCAAGTGGCTTTATTAAAACCACAAACGGTTCACATCCACCTGCTTGAAGTTCAGCCCAGCCTTCTAGCTTCCCTTTGCAACCCACAGGAAGGTGGGCTGGTGGGGTAACAACACAAATGTGTGCTGTGACCACCATGTAGCAACATACTAAGAAATAAAAGAGCAATCACCACAGTCAGTTGTTACCGGAATTTTTTTATATAACTAACCTTTTTTCAAGCCTTTCAGATCCTTGGATATGATCAAACATTAACAAGTGCTGGACTAATTGACAGAGGCCCCCCAATACTGGAGATGACTGCCATACTAAGACATCCAAAGCCTTTTGGTGAATGATGTGGATCAACAGAAACTGCAGCATGCAAGCTCATGCTCAGAAATCACAATCATGACAGCTGAAGAAACTAATCAGGCTGCCTTGAAGGATGGGGAGAGAAAGATTTTTTCACTGCTGCTGCATTTTGCAGAGCCTTTCTCTGTAACTTTTTGGCCATCAGCAGCATAGACAGGCTTTCATTCACACTTCCCAGCCTGCAGCTGTCAATTTGGAGATAACTCAAGGCCTTGGCTTGTAGAAGATGTTTAAATATCACTCTGTCATGTCAGTGTAAGGGAACAAAATTGAGAGTTAAGACCTGGAGACTCCCAATTTAACATATTATAAGAGCTGCTGGCAATGTATGCAAAAGTATTTGTACAGGGTCCCTCCTGTGTGTGTTTCTATAAATCAAAATTATTTAAATGAGATAACACAGGAGAATTTGGATGAACTTCAAGAATGTTGTCAGTATTAAAAATCAGCTTATACTTGTAATGTCAAGAGCCCTCCACCTGCCACAAAGAAGTGAGGTACACTGAATAAAAATCAATGTGTGCCAAAGGGCATAGTTGTACTGGATTAAGTTTGGAAATTACTGCCACTTAACTGGATGTTGAATCTCATAAGTGAAAGTGAAGTGAAAATGCCAAGTAAAAATGGCTGCTCCATTCCAGGTCAGGGACATGGGCTTAACATGCTCAAAGGCACGCCAAGTTTGTAGTGAGATTGTGTAATTGTGTATTGTGTAATGCTCACATAAACTGATTGGGCAGCTCTGCCACATAATTGCCTCACACACTGCCTCAAAATCTTCTTAGCATTTAGGCTCCTTTGGGAGCCAACTCACGCCCCTCTGGTCACCTAACCGTGTCCACAGGCAGGAACCTGGATACTCTGGGGACAGGATTCATCATGTTTGGGACTGCACTGCTGTGGGATGTGCTTGCCTGTGTGAATTTCACTGCCTCATTCCCATTTTGAGGCAATGAAAATAGCAGTGGTTCTGCTGTAGGAAATCATTCTTCTTCCTGTAGACCATTCCAGCCAGATGAGAGATGGCCTTGTAGCTGAGATACACTGGGATAAGAGTCAGGATTTAATTTCTATCTGTGCTACAGATTTCCTGTCTGGAGCTTGACTAAGTTGTTCAGTCCATTCAGGCCTCATATTAATTTCCCATGTTTCTAGTACAGATAATTGTATTAGCCTTATTCACATGAGAATTCTGTAGATAAATACATTAAGTGCTTATGTGGTTCTCAGATGCTATGGTGAAAAAAAGAAAAAGGTTCTATAAAACATCAAGTAAAGCCAAAATTCAGGACTGGACATTAATTTGTAAAGCAAGGCGATACTAATGGATAATTCAAACCCATCCTACTAGATATTCATTATAAAACATCGCCCTCTGCAAATAAAGTGTCCTATCTGTTGGTAGATAACAGCTGAGAGTGAGAAGTTCAATTAAATATGTTTATAGCAGGGCTTGGCATGAGAAACTGGCAGCAGAGAAATTATGCTAATGTCATCACTTTGTTTCCAGTTGCTGCAGAAAACCGAGAGTTTGTTAATTCACATTGTTTGGCTCTGTAGATTTGGTGTCGATACTTGGCAAAAAGATGGGTGCAATAAAAAACAATTTACTTTAATCTGGAGTCTGGTATTCTAAAAAGTACTAGCCTGTCTACTGACGCCTCGCTATTTATGATATATCTGGGAGTTAGTTCTGGTCTTTGGACTCATTAAAAATATTTCATGCAAAAAGCATTTAAATATAGTTGATGGCAGTGACTTAGTACTAATGCTAGCAATGAGTTTTCTTGGGGGGAAGGACAAGTTTCACCCTTTTAAAATAGCTGCAAATGTACCAGACAAATTCCTCCTAAGGCTAGACAGGGCACCAAGTGCACTGACAGACCTGAGCTCACACCCTCTGCCCACGAACCTTAGTTTTTGCTTGGGTTGCCTGGCATGTGTGCCTGCCTCCAGCTGTGCTACAGCTGTGGATGTGTCTGGCCATGGACTGACATCCCCTCCTGGCTGGACACACCCTGGGCCATGCCTGACCATGGTTCTCCTCACTGCCTGGCCTCTGCTCATCCCTGTCCCCAGCGCTTGAGGCTGGGACCACCTCACTGCTCCCTGCCACCTGCTCCTGAATTGATGTGGGACAAGCCTGGCTGGGAGAACCCTGCCCTGCTGCCCGCACGGGGCTCCCCGACACCTCCCAGTCCTTGGGATCAGCTGGCCCCTCTGGCATTCTGCCTGCCAGGTATCTCAGGCTGCCTCCAGCCCTAAGGCAGCACTGCAGAGCCAGGCACTGCAGCTGCACAAGACCTTGCCCTACAAACATGGCCTGACTCTTGGATCTGACCTTTTGTCATGGTTTAACCCCAGTCAGCAACCCAGCCACAAGGAGCCCATCGCTCACTCCCCCACCGTCGGGATCAGGGGTGGAATTGGAAGGGAAAAAGCTGGAAAAGTCACGGTCTGAGATAAAGACAGTTTAATGGGAAAGCAAAAGCTGTGTACACAAACAAAGCAAAACAATTCACTCCTTCCCACAGGCAGGCAGGTGTTCAGCCATCTCCAGGAGAGCAGGGCCTCCATCACACATAACAGTGACTTGGGAAGGCAAAAGCCACCAGTCCAAACGTGCCCCTTCCTCCCTCCGCTTTATACACTGAGCATGACACCATAGGGTCTGGAACATCCCTTTGGTCAGTCTGGGTCACCTGTCCCAGCTGTGTGTCCTCCCAACCCCAAGGCACCCCCAGCTTCCTTGCCAGCACGGCAGTGTGAAAAGCAGAAAAGGCCTTGGCTTTGCATAGGCCTTGCTCAGCAATAACAAAAGCATTTCTATATTATCAGCCCTGTGTACTGCACAAATACAACACATCCCTTTCTTAGCCGCCGTAAAAAAATGAACTCAACCCCAGCCAAAACCAGCACACCCTCCCACAACACTGGCCCTGCCCAAACCCCGAGTCTGAGTGACCCCTCACAAGGGGGACTTGATGCTTTTCAGGGGCCATTGGAGAACCCCCACTTTGACCCCTCCCCTTAAGCCTGCCAGGCCTGTAGGACTACTCAGGGTCTGCTGAACCCACCACACTGCTCCACAAATCCCTGTCCCTTTCCCATTTCTATTTCCCTGCCATGGTTGCGTCCCCTGAAATGCCCCCTACACCCCACAGCAACCAAATCCCTCTGCAGCAAATCCCATCAGAGCCCACTTACTTCTCTGTTGGATGAGAGGACACATTTGTCTTGGAGGGAGCTCCAGGGCAGGAGCAGCTCTGCTGGCCCTACCCAGCCTCACTGGAAACCCTCCCCTATCAGCTCTGCCCTTGGACCCATCTCAGCCCAGGACATGGCCCCAGTCCCGACTGAGCTACCCCAGGTGTGGTCACACCTGTGCAGGCCATGGACCTCACTGATGTGGCCCTAAAGCACAGGCTGAGCCCTGGGCCTGACTCCATCACCATGGACAGGCTGGCAGTCCCTGGTCTCTGTCTAAGCTGGTCCCTGTCACTGGGACAGAGCTTGCCCTCAGAGCCATCTCAGCACCATAACTTCATGTGGTGACCATCTCAGTTCTGGCTGCCCTCTCAGACCTGTCCTGCCAGGCTTGCTCTTGGCTCCCCAGCCCTCCTGCACCCCTGGCAGTGTCACCGGTACCACTGAGAGGATGACATTTCTAACAGCATGATTTTCTAGAATTTTGATATTTACAGCTGAGTTAGGGCAGAACAAATAGAGTTGCTACAATTAGAGGAGCCTGGAACCTCTCCCCTCTAAACCCCACTGCTTCATATCCTTCACTGCAGGGTCATGTCTACACATGCACTGCTGTGCTGAGCAAAACACTGGCTGAAGCACCAAACCCACAGAGCAAAATGAAAACTGGAGCTGGATAGTCATCCTTGGGCTACAGGGAATATCAGCTTCATCAGCCCTTCAGTGCTCTATGAACCACATTGTCCAGCCTGCACTGTTCTGCACAGATGTTATCCCAGCTGTCTCATGGACCTGCAGCGTGCCCTACACCTGCAGTGTGCTCCATCTTTGTACCTTGCTTCTCTACCCTTCATACAGGCAATCATAACCACAAGATGCATTCTTTCATATTTCTCAGTGATGTAGGAATATGAAATTTTAGCAATTACTTTCATAATAACAGTGAAAAAAAAAAAAAAAGCAGGTGTTTCCAGGTTGTTCCGAGAAGTTGCATATGGGAAGAATGAACCAGGGAGATAAGGTGAAGAGAGGCAACCTTGGTAGGGAATAGCTGAAATAGAGACCAAGTAATTTTCAGCTTTAGTGTTCAACTTCATGCTAAAGAGTTTTGGCACGTACTCCAAAGGTTATGCAGAAGATTCATTAAACAATGGCAATTAGGAAAAGGCCCAAAGCATTTAAACATATTTTCACATGTTCTCTGGGTGCTGCACCAATTCCTAGCACTGTTAAAGCCTGCAAGGAAAAAATGAACGTTCAAGAATTGCATCTGGTTTTTTGAATTCCCAGTGGAGTTACTCAGTAGCACAAAGGATGAATAACAGCACACTGTTTTCTACATATTTTAAAGAAAATGTAACAGGTTGTAAAACTTTCTATTGATTTTTTTCCTGGTTTCTCTTGTCCACAAGCAATGTAAATAATTATATAACGGTGTCTGGAGCAGTAAAGAAATGCACATACAGTACATCTGGAGTTTTAACAGTGTTGCTAAGTATAGCATGTTGGGAGCACAAATTCTGAACTAAACTTCCAATTTCACTGGAAACCACACATTAAAAAAAAAAAAAAATCCTCAATTCCCATTTCATACTAAATGTTGGCTGCCTTCATTATGCAAGCATTGCAGTCCTTTTATGTATTTCTTTTAGAAAGAAACTATTTATTTAAACTTAAGGGAATACAGGTGCAGAGTATGTACCAAGATCCTGTAGCAAATTCATTTAATAGTCTTCTGAATTACTAGTTCAAATTTTTCTCTGAATATGTGAAGGAACAGTGTCAACATTACATCAGTACCGACTAGTGTCACTGTAGTATTATTGAAATAAAATATTAAACCTCCAAGCTTTGAAACAGTAGCATGTCCCATCTGGATATGCATATCCTCATCTGGAAATGTTGGCTCCTTAATCCATGAGGGTTTAAACTCAGCTGGTTTAGTGACCCACTCTATTGCTTCCTTTATTTCCCATTTTTGCTTTGTGTTCAGCATCTGGGATAAGGAAAATAAGAATCAAATATCATGAACGTTTCTAGAGAGTTATTTTTCCTGTCCAACTGCAAAATTTTTATGAAGTGGTAGAAATTCAGGAAATAGAAAGCAAATGAAAAGTTGGAATTGCTGTTCTGCCTGTATTGTACTTTTGGCTATGCTTAGGCAGAGTTGCAATGACTATGTCAATATCCAGACTGGGTTCAAACTAAGCAGATCAGGACCTGCAGGAAGTAGAGCAGCCTTCTGTGGGAATGAGTGTGAATGAGTATGTCTTGGCAGCACATAAGCACCCTAAAACATGGACATGGCTGCCTGAAATTTTCAGCAGAAAAGCTTCTTGACAAAAAAAAAAAAAAAAAGGTGCAGTAGTTTAAATAAGATGAGTTTTTGAAGCAGCATTTCTCTCCCACACAAGGGAGAATTTTTCTTTCTATAAAAAAATGAATCATCTGAAAATTACATCAGAATTCCTCTGCAGGCTCTTCAGGTCCTTGCCATCCTATATTGACAGAGTTCTTTGTTCAGCATTCCATGTTTTCATATGGGGCAAAGAATCTGACCCATAGCAGTCAAAAGAGTAACATTTCAAAATAAAAATGAGTGACTTCTACTTACTTTTTGATTTTAATTAAAATATTTTTGTTTGAATAACTTCTTTTCCAGCTTATTTTTGGCCAAATATCCATAAAAAATATTAACAGACTTTACTCTGGAAGCCTCTCTGGATATAAAGAGCGCTTTAAATCTTCTAGAAGACAGTCCTGGTAGTGGGGTTCCCCTGCAGAGTCGAATTTCTGGCACAGAAATACAGGATAAAATTCTTAGTAATACATCTGCTTCAGTCATATACAATACTGCACTTCATTGAAATATATCAGTATTTGTGGACATCATTATTCAGGATTTGAAGAAGGAAAAAACCAATATTTGTCAATAAATGCATATAAGAGATATTTCATATAATGACTTTAAAATAGAAAATAATATAGTATAGTAGCAAAAAGTGATATTCACAGTTATTTTGTCTGGGCCAATCATTCCTCATATAGATCTCAATCTGCAAATATCATCTGGTAGATAAGCACCCACTTTTACTTGGAATATGAAATAGATCACCTCTGAATGATTAATGGGGACATAAACTCAAATACATAAGCTAGATTTTACAATTTTAACATCACTGTCTTACAGAAAGAACTTTCTTGTTACTTCTCCCTTGTGAGTAAGCTTCATCCTACTCTGAAAATAAAACAGTGATGGCATTTTCTAAGTCAGCGGAAACACGTTTATCCTCACTTGTGATCAGCCCTCAGCTTTCCCACACCACTCCTGCTCTCCTGCAATGCAGCATCATGCAGCAGTGGAAGGGGGGATGGTCTGGGAGAGGTGCAGAAGCAAAGTCATCACTGCCCATAACACAGACCTGCAAGAGTTAGACTAAGCCCAGTTTGTCCTTTCAAAGCATAAAACACAGAAGAGTAACACTCAATACAAACATTTACAACACATTATCCAGCCTTCTGAAGGCCTGTGTGTGCAGCTGCAAGCAAAGTTACATCAATTAATTATACATCTCCAAATAACTCCACCAAACTGCATCTAGAATAATATTAATTTACATGTAATTAGAATAAGCTTTGTATTTCTTCCTCTCAAGTAGCTAGAAGAAACCATCAGAAAATGAGATCAGATATACCAGTAACATACAGCTGAACCAAACTCCTCAACCCAGTTAACGGTAACAAATAATTTTTTTCTAATCCAGGTATGAACATCCTATCACTCTGCAACATTATTTCTAGGTATTCCAAGGTGTGTATTTTCCTGAAAGAAAAATACCAGCTGTATTAAATTGATCTGACACCAATAAAATGAGAAGGTCAAACACATGCAACTGTCTCTGGCAATAGGGATGCTTTTTATGAAGGAAGCCAAGGGCCCTCTGCTACTGACAGTTCCAGAGTATCCCTCAAAGTGATGGCAACCAGAATTTCCTGAATAAACCAGCCTTTATCATATTTTGACTCTGAAAAACACATCCCCATTTCTCATCCGTAAAGTTACCACAGGTCAAATGTTGTGGCCGTGTGGTGTCCGGCTGGGCAGGGCTGCGAACTTCCAAGAGCATCTCCCCAGGCTGGGGCAGCAGGACCATGCAGGAGCTCACACTCACAGTTCCCAGCACACACATAGCACAGGGGAGAAGCAATCACAGCAGCACAAGGAGCACACAGGGGCTCTGTGTAGTTTCCAAGTGTCCGGTTTATTCTGTAGCCTGAAGGGTCCAGGGAGAAAGATCCCGAAGAGGTGAAACCCGACCTCTAAACACCAAATTGATCGTCATCTGTTAGCATTTCCCACTTCACATACCACTTAAAATCTTAGTGCTATAAAACTGAACATTCAAACCTGCTTTAACTGATGGTCTGAGTAGCCCAGCCAAGAACAGGATCCTGAATAAGCCAGATATCCATACTTAAACATTTTCTGTTCTATAGCAGATAGGAATAATTGCAAGGCAGGCTGTGTTTTAGTCAACAGCATATTATTTTGTTAAATAATACATCAAAGAACATTCTTTGGGAAAACTGAAGGACTGGAGATGTTTTTCTTCTTTATTTTTCCCAAAACCCATCATTTTAATCAAATTGATTAATTTGACCAGATAAGCCCTTCCTTCTTCTCCCTAGATATTTCATTGCAAGACTGCTACAAAGCAAGTAAATCTTTGGAAGAAGCAGACAACAGCACAAGCCCCTTGCTAACCCAGTGCAAAGAGTTACACGGCAAAATATCACCAATGTGACACAAACCTGTTTGACATTGCACTCCTGGGACGCACAAGAAGATGCCAGCAAACAGCAGGCTTCATCTCACACAGTCCCCTTCCCACTCTCTGACATGCAAAGTTTTCATCAGGTACAGATGTATTTAAACTCACACCTTTTTTTCCCAAGCAGAACATTTTGAAGTACTTCTGTAGGGGAAAAAGAATGAATATCAAATTGCACTGAACTGGATCAAACTCTCCTCACACTCCAGAGTTCATCTTCACAGTTGCTCCTCCAGCCTGTCAGTCTCACAGGCTGGTGGTGTGTTCCTGACAGAGTTACTCCCATCAAAACTGATGAGACAAGTCCAGGATTAGGAAAATGGAGGGTACAAAAACTCCAGCTTTGAAGGAAAAATGATTTACCACAAGCTTCCTCTTCTGCTAGCACACCAGTAATATAACTGTATATTATATATAGGATAGCAAATGCTTGGCATCCTTCTTGAAGCATTGCATATAAAATAAAAAAAAAACACCCTTAGCATGATAAAACAATATGATGTAAAAAAGATTTAGTAATGTTAGTCAGTTGAAGAATGGCTGTTGATCTTTTCCCCATTTTTCTGAAGCAAGCAGGGAGTTAAAGCAGCAGATATTCTAAACCTTCACACTGCCCTCCCTCATCAGCTTGTGTTGCACTGCCAAATGTGTGTTTGCCTAATTTCATGGCTGTGAGTAGTTGATAATAAGCCCTTTTCAGCTCTTTTTAAACTCTATCCAAGCAGGACTAAAAGATTAAACAGGAAAGCCAAGTCACACTATTTCCACTGTCAAATTAAAACAGAGAAGCACCCCTATTCTCATACCTCCTGCTCTCAGAAAAAGAAATACCAAATTATTTTAAAACAGGATCTTTTAGATCTTAATACTGAAGGGAATTCCCCCCAAAATGACAGATCACTTCAGCAAATAGATCAACACATGAAGCTCAAGCTTTTGCTAGCAGACAATGTTAGCACAGGCAATTAAATTACAGAGTTATTAGTTTTGAGTAAGGAGTTGTTTTTGTGAAAAAATGCCCGAAAATTATAAAAACCTCAAACAAACTCCCAAATTTAACCTGGTTTCATTATTGAAGCAGTATTGGTAGAGTGATTATTACAAAAGGTGTGGAGAGATCATGGCTGTGGGTTTGTGGGGGTCTGTAATACACAAGGACGCAAAAGCTTTGCACTATATATTCTTTCCTTTATTACAGATTACCACAAATACCATAAAAATTGCCACTAGAAAACACATCTATGGTTAATAAAATGAATACGAATTAATATATACCGAGTTATAACAAATTACTATCTGTAATCAATACACTATCAAACAACAGCATGGTATCAATCAATAATACCATGAATCAGTAGTGTGGTACAAGCAGTGACAGCAGCAGCCAAGTAGTTACATACTATTTTAGATAACTACTGTTTATCATGAGTGAAGCAAATTTATCAATGATGTAACAGCTGATATTTTTATGATTACTTATATTAATATTTATGCTATTGATATGAAGTGAATTAGACAGATTTCAAAAGCAACAAAACCATCTCAAAAGGTGGGAAAAACATGGGGGACCAATCCTTCCTGAAAGAGGACAGACCTAGACAGTAAAAAAGCTGGTAGAGTCCCATTACAAAAACTATCTATATCACAGACTGGTTTTTTTTAGCCAGGTGTCCCTGGGCAGAGCCCAGGGGACATAAATGCTCATAGAAAGGTTGTGTGGGATTCAACCAAGAAGTTCTTAGGCTCATTTTTGGGAAAATATTATAGTACACAGTCATAAGAGAGAGTGGAGCATTAAGCAGCCAATAATTTCTGTTTAATTCCTATTTTTCACAGACAACTGGTGATGCTGTTTTCTGTTCCTTCAGAGCTATTTAATTTTTTCAGACTGTTTTTCACCTTCACATGACAAATTGCTGTCACAGCCTCCTTGTTTGGTGCTTATCAGTGGTATCTCTGCATGTTTCTGGTTTCTAGGTACCTCAGCTGCACTTCAAAGAGGCCAGCTGCCCTTTTCAAGGATGTTTTTCACTAGTTCCCAGGGTTTGTCCCCAAGCTGGCAGTCCTTTCTATGTCAGTTTTTTTGAGCAGACAATATCTTTTGTTCACTAATTTTCCTTTCTAACCAGGCCATCTTTATAGTTTCTCATGTCACTGCCTAAAAAGGCTATTTTAAATAAATATTAACATGTTAATTATGCAAGATTTGGCTCCCAGATCAACACCATATTCAGTAGGGAAGCAGCTAAAAGGTGAATATCTCTAATTAAAATATATAAGTAAGAAAGATGAAATCAAGAGAAGGGTATACGAAGAAGCAGGACTTTCAGAAATGCCAGAGTTCCACAAAATTACTCTGTAATGTTCTGATTCCACCACTAAGTACTGTGCAGTGGCTGCAGTTTTCCATCCTGCAAAAATTAAGCGTGAGCAGAGTCTTCAGTAACTCAGTGATGCCTGTATTTTATTTGATGTTTTAAAGCCAATCATATATATAGATTGCTTCAAAATCAAGACCACATGCAGATGAGGGCAACCAGAGGTAGGGAATCTCACTGAGTTAATGAGCATTCATACATTGAGGTCCCATGGGCATTGCCTTTCCCTCTTGTTTGGCCCCCAGAGCTGTCAGGGCAGCAGCTATTGCCAAGTGCACAGTGCCCTTCTCTAGTCCAATCTACTGAGGAAAGAAATGTAGACCCCTCAGTGTCATCTCCAGTGGTTTGATACTCACCAGTGTCTCAGTTTATATTAAATGATGTTTAATCATCACCACAGTTTAAAAGACAGCACTGTTGATAACACAAGGGGAAAATCCTCTGATACTGGGGAAACAAACAAACAAACAAACAATTTGTACTGGTTAAAAACTATAAAAAAGAGAAGACGCAGAAATGTGCAACTTGCATCAAATACCCTCCTGGAATTGTGACAGGTCACTTTCACACTGGCTTTCCTGAGAACCACATGTGTTCCCAATTTCCAAGAATGCAGATGGAACTATTTTGTGAAAATTCACAGCTTACATGTTTGGTACTATCCTTTTCACAACAGCACCCTCAAATGTGTCTTTCACAGCAGAGTTGCCTGTTTCTGGTAAGCTCTCTGGAGAAGCCTCCAAAGCTGTTGACAATTTCTCCCATGTCTCTATTGACCACATGAATAAAGAAAGCCTTGACAGCACGTATGACTGCCAAGCATAGCCAAATTTACTGCCTCATTACATCCAAATGCCTATAACAGAAGGACTGTGGACTTCTCAGCTGATTCTTTGAGAATTAACCTTTTTGGACAGTCTGGGGATTTGAAGTACCAGCATGGAGCCATTCACTTGCATCCAGACCTGGGTGGCCACTGTCAGTTTACTTGAGTGGTCATGTTTCATCTTAAACTTGCCTGTTTCCAGATGCTTACCCCTTCCACAAAAAAATTAATAATCCCAAAGGGCTTTCAAGATGAAAGTTATTCTGTATCACTTCCCACTCCACAGAGGAAGAAAACAGCCACCCTAGACTAGCAGTCCAAAACACTATTAAGGGAACAGAGGCCATCAGATCCCATTATGCTCTGAGGAAAACAGTATTTCTCCAAATTAGACAGCCTTTCCAGCCTTTCCAGCCTTTCCAGCCTTTCCAGCAACTGCTGCATCTCCCTGAGTTGTTTTGGTACTTGCAGTCACGTTCAAGTTCTCATTTCCTCATAAGGCATTCTGTTTCTGGCAGTGACATCATGGCAGTTGTGCTCCAGCTGTTTCAAGTCCCCAAGATTCAGGGCTGCAGCTGAATTAGTTTTTTTTCCAGTCCCACATACCACTAATCAATGTCAACATTTATTCCAAGCAAAGGTTTTTGCCAGGGTAAACCACATGCCAATCTTCTTTGGCAAACTGCAGAGTGTCAGGGAAAGGACAGACACATCACATGCCTTGTGCCAACCATCATTTCCTTCAGCAGCATGGAATAAACAGTCTTGAGAGTTAAGAGACAGTGATTCCAGTTCTGTGAGTTCTCCCCTGCTTGGGATATTTGCTTGAGATACGAGTAACTGGTGCCTGAAACACAGTTTTGTAAGAACTCCTTTGAGATTCTGGCTAAGACTTTTTCCTTGCCTGTATCTCAGTTCCTCTACTGTTCCCACCTGCATTGTGGAACAACATCTCATCCCACTTTTCTTGGATGTGGTGAATCATGTACTACAGTGCCTGAGGTCATTTATGTATCTAGGCAGGTTATACTAAGCACATTTCACCCATGACAATGGGGAGGGTTTTCAGCATCTTATAACAAACCAGGTGATACACAGACTCCAGTCTTAGGCTGACTAAAGAAAATGGTTTGTTCCTAAAGAAGCTTAAAATAAATGTGTACATACTTGCCAGATTGTTAAGTGATTAAAAAAAAACCAAAAAACCCCAAAAAAATGAGACATTTCTGTGATATCTCACAAAGGTAGATTGAAGGAGGAAAAGGTAACATCAAGACAGAGGTTTTGTGGGTGTTTAGCTGAATGCTTAGAGGGTTTTTACATATTTGCAGTGACAGTGAAACAGATTGGAATGGCAAAGAAGGAAGTGCTCATTCTATGGTCTAGGGCTGAAAGGGCACTGCTGCAAACCAGTGATGTCTGGAAGCTCCACCAAGGTACAAGAAGGGAGCAATGAGAACTGTAGGAGAACTCATGAATGTGTGCACTGGGCAGTGCTTGTGGAGCCATCACAGAAGCTGTGTCCTGTCCAAACTGCCTAACAAAAGCCTCCTGCCCCCCTGGCCATGGTCTGGGATGTGGCAGGTCAGTGACCTGGGAAGGCAGGTGCCACTGGCCAAGGTCCAACACTCATCCACATACAGGCTATCTGAAAGGTGGCCAGCTGCAGCCCAGGACCCCCTGGGCAAGCCTCAGGCTGGAGATCCATGCTCCTTGCTGTCTGCGTTACATAATTGGTACACTGGTAGCCACAGGTTTTGAACAAGTTTTTCCCTTTTTATTGGTTTTTTTGGGTTTTCTTCCTGAGAAACTTAGGTATCCATTGGGGAGTAATGGGAAATTACTGCAGCTTTTCTTCTCTAAGCTCAAGACCAAGGGCCAAGGTTGGTAGGTGATGCTAAAAATTGCCCATCTGAAATGAAATGCTCAATCAACCAAATGCTACATTTTGGCTGCTGCTTGATCATGGGCTTCTACTTGACCCTCGATGAGTCAAAACACCTCTTCTCCCCTTGATAAAGGACAATGACAGAGATAATGACACTGACCTAATTTGTTTTAGAGTGTGTGAGAAATACTATGTATTAGGCAATCAGAGTTGTTGGGCAAGATGGTAAATGCTTTGGAAACCCCTGGGAGAGATGCTGCCTCTCCCAGGCAGATCAGTAAATTTTTGTTTATTGCTTGGCATAACAGAATCTAGCTTGGAACAAATGAAGCCCAGGCTATTTTGTCAATAGTTCAAGAGCATTTCCACAAGATAGGCTGGCCTGTCATAGTGGATGTGTATCCTACTGTCCTTCTGAAAGCTCTTTGTCATGCCCTGGTTGCAGAAAGGGTCATTCCTTCCTACCTTACTGATCAATTGAATTCAGGGGCATATCAATTGCTAAGTACATACACACTTGCTCTTCAGAACACTTAGTAGCAGTCTGAAAAGGCTGGGGCCATTCTAATGACAGTGGCGCCACAGCTCATATTTAGCCTACTTGTAATCTGCTCATTAGAACCTTTAACTCACTGAAGCAATTGATTGAACTTCAGTTCCATGTGGAAAAAAAAAAAATCTCTCCTTGCAAATGGCACTTCTTTGATAAAGATGTCAAGAAAATTAAATGGACAGATTTTGATGCAGTCACTTTAACAAGTAACACTAGACTAAAATGTAAATATGGAAATTGTTTATCTTGTCCTTCTAGTCTTTTAGCACAGTGAAAATAATATGCATTTATGGTAGTCATAAGCCACTTTGAGAGGAAGAGCCATTCAGGGTAATATAGAACAAAACTGCAGTGAAAGGGGTACAGATTTGACCTTGCTCTTATAAAACTGCTTAATTTGCCAGGAACATTCCACCTAAAAAAGAGAAAAATCCAACCTGTGAATTCTCATAGGTCCTCATGCTATTACTGCACAGCCACATGGTGGAGAAACAAAAGCTGATCTTTGTGAACACAATAGCTAGAACTGAGAAGATAGAAAGCTGGGTAGAGGCACGTACAGAACCTAAGCTTGTGACTATAGTCACCAGCTTTTACTCTTAGGAATGTGAACATTGCCTTTTCCTAGGAACTCTCCAGAAGGACAGAATCACTGACTTGGCCTCCTTGGCAGAGCTGAACAGGGGCTGCAGTCTAGCATGGTCATTCCCTGTTCCACAGCACACCACGGGCATCTCTACACTTGCTGGAGGAGCAGGGATAAGATCTCATTGTTCTCAAGATGAAGCCGTCAAATGATTGGATGTTCTCTTCATGTGTGGTACTTTTATCATAGAAGTCGTACTGAACGGAGATTTTTATTTTGGTTTTGAAGGAGCAGAAATTCTTCCTTACTGCAGCAAATACAGCCCTGGCACTGCCAAACACTGAAGCCAAGAGAAGGATCAACAGCCATTTAGCCCCTGGAAGGCTGCCCCAAATGTGAATAAATAAGGGGACCTGTGGATGTGCAGGGAAGAAAGGTGAATCGTTAGCACACCTGGGATGGATTTCCAGGGGCAAAGGTAAAATGCACAGACCTATCCCTTTCCCAGTATGTACTTATCTGCAGATTCAGCTAGAGACTCAATAACTTAGCAGCAGGGCACAAAGGAAGTGCTCCTACTGGCAGTAGCTTTTTGATTAAAGAAAGGAATGCTTTCACAGCAGTCAGCTTTCCAGTTGGTACATGACTAATTCATCAAGACTGCTTGTATTCAGGTTTCCCTTTTAGATTTCCAGTGTGTTTCTCAGACCCTGCTGAGTTTAACTAGCGATCTGTTCTGTCTTCTTTAAGAACAAAACAAAAACAACACAATGGCCAACATGTTTCTCCTTGCCTACAGTAAATTAAATACTAAGAGAAAATGGACAGTGTTCTGTAAAAATACACAGTGCTATAAATACCTTGATGCACCAACAACAGTGGTTGTTACAATTTGACAAAAACTATGCCTTTAAAGAGAATGTTAAAAAATAAAATCAATATGCTACCTTCAAAAAGCACGTTTGCATGCAGAACTAACAAGGAAAATAAGCTCAAAGAGTAGCACTAGAGAAGAATATAGGTCCCATGGGTAATGCCTGAACTCTGTGAAGTTCCTAGGCACACCATACCCATTCATGGAGAGGAGGGAAACTTGACACAAAATCCTACATCCACACACATTCACTAGGAAAGAAATGCTAAGCTACCTCCCAGAGTCTGATATGCTGTCTATTTGGGATCCAGGGGCCAGTAACTCTCTGCTCAGGCTCTGAGTTTTCTATTTTTTGTTTTTTAAAGAGTTGATCAAGGCTAATTCTCAGAAATTTCTTAGAGCAAATCAATGCT
The DNA here is from genome assembly GCA_025920805.1 of Petroica traversi. NCBI lineage: Eukaryota > Metazoa > Chordata > Aves > Passeriformes > Petroicidae > Petroica > Petroica traversi. Next base: position 10,739,049 of record JAHLSL010000019.1, read on the forward strand.
TGGGACTCCCCAACTAATATGAAGCATCTCTGCTAGAAACCAGTCTGTGTGAGATGCCCAGAACCACCACAGAGAAGAGAGGCAGCACTTGGCATTAGCCTTGCTCTCTTTCCACCGTGCAAAAGGGAACAGATGCTCTTCAGTTCCCCTGCATTTCTACCTCCTTTTCAAAATATGACAGAGAGAAGAGCATATGACATCTGCCATGCCACACCCATCAGCCTGCTTCCCTCTGCCCCATGACAAAGTTGCCTCCATCCTTCTATCTCACTCTCCCCCTTTTCCTCCCCTATGCTTACGGAGAAAGAAGCAGGGAAGCTGTTGCTGTTTCTGCAGCTAACACCCTCTCTGTGTCGCTAAGAAAAAGTGCAGAGAAAATAATCTGATCCTTGAGGAAATGTTAAAGTCTGCAGCTGAGGGCGCAGTTCTGCAGTGGGTTCTGCTTCAACTCTCAACAACCTCATAATAGTCTCTCACAGCTGACACCCAGCTAGCCAGGATTCTTGATCAGAACCCAGGTTGTACACTCAAGGCTGTTACATCAAAAATAGCTACACCACCTCATTTCCTTCTCCTGACTCTTCCCACGTGTCTTGGAAAGGTGTCTGTCAGAGATGTACGTTGGGGGCGATGCTCCCAGCCCCACACTGGCAGTCACTCTCCTGCAGTGCCTGGAAAATCAAAGGCAGTTTTGTTCCTGTACTATGACAAGGCTGAAGTGAGAGCAAGATGTGTGGCTATGAAAGCATCTGCACTTTCAGACATTTGCACAGAGCCCAAGTACCTACTGCAAAATTCAACAGTTACTGTGAATTTAATCACAGTTCTGGACTTCAGCACTTATCCACCCAGACCTGCTCCTGGTGCCCAGATCAGTTGTTCTGATCTAGCCCTAAATTCCTTAAGCCAGGTGTGAGAATCTGAGTCTCCTGCTTAGCTTATATTGAGTGCTCCAGTGGTTTAAACCCAACGTGACTGTGTAGCTTTAAGTGGTGTGTCAGGGGAATGTTGGCACAAATACAAACATCTTCAGCATCTCCATGGAAAACTTAAAAACTGAGAAGTTTATTGAACAGATGAAAATAAATAACAAAATTGGGGGCTCATTCAATTTACTTCTTTATACCATTTATACTCATTCCAGCTGTAGATAATGTGTTTTAGAATAAACAGTATTGTAGATGACTGTGGGTAAGACAGCATTCTGCCTTGTTTCGGCCAATCAGCAAACTCTAGAAGTCTTTCTTTAAAAAAAAACAAAAAAAACCAACCAAAAAAAACCCCAACCAACCAAAATAACCCACCAAACCCAACAAAAAAACCTTCCAAACCTTTCCAAGGCTACTTTTCAGTTGAAAGGGCTACTCACAAGCCTGGCGAAATGACAATTCAGTGGTTGCAAGGATAAGAACACGTAAGGTTCTTTTCATAATGCTTTACACTAAAGTAGGAATGTACTTTAAATAGTATGATCATACACATGTTTATGTTTGGAAGTTTACTCAAAAAGTACTATGAAAATATTCTTAAAATACTACAGTTGAAACAATGCATGACAGAAACCGTCTGCAGGCCTAGCATGCAGAATGGGAATCACAAAGTTCAGATGGACAACAGGGAGGAGTACAGATTACCAGAAATTACATGATTGTTCTCATTAAAAATAGTAAAACATTAATTACATTACAGGAAATACTAAAAATACAGTAAACTTTGCAGTTTGTAGGTTCTGTAAGAAGAATAGTTTTAGTGCTGTGTTAGTTATTATTGAAACTCAAACAGTACAAGCTCCTTGATCTACAGTGGCACTGTATATACATGCCAGGATCTGCTCTTTGAGTTGTACTGGTTGTTGAGACAGGTAACATTCAATGAGGTTGAGATAAAACACTGGCTATCACAAGAACAAATGTATAAAATTCCCTGAAAAATTAGACAGAAGTGAACAGTGGCTGCTAATCCCAGACAAAGCAAGAGGGATGATATGTGCTTGCCTAACAGCATGGCAGTGACTGCCAGCTGAGAGTTTAAGTTGGACTTGCTCTCACAAGAATCCCAAGTCTGTCTGTCTGTCCAGCACAGGGGTTTGTTTTAAGCCCAGGCAGAATTGTTCTAACCCATTCCTGCCAAGGACCTGTGAACCGGTCTAGAAAATGTCTGTTTTAACAGCAATAATGCACAATGAACTCACAATCCTGTATGGAAGTACAATTTACAGAGGATAAAAAAAACCCTCATGAATGTTCTATTCCCATCCTTCTCCCCTCAATGTGAAGGCTACTCTGCTTTTGCCCCCTCCCACTTTCTCCCCTCCCCCACCTCAAATAAGCAGATGCGATCAAGGTGAAATTTATTTTGAACCAATTCTGCAAAACAGTTCAACAATGCCATACTTTATAAAAATACTTAGTTACATAATTAAACTTATTACTATTTATATAAAAAGTGTGAATGTGAATTTTAAACTCTGTTAGGGTAAGAACCACATCAAGGTCTTCAGGTGAAACAAATAAATTTTCATAAACATACAAACTCTTTTTGGAGAAGTTTTATAATACACAACCATTTACAATGAACACGTTCATTAAGTTAGTGTTTTATTCCTTTACTATACAAGTGTTATTACAATGAACTGTTCCATTCAGTAATTAAAAATCCATACAATGCCAGTGTCATTTTTGGCATTTTTTGTTATGACTGTATTAATACATAAACTCATATGATTGTGTTATTAAATTTAAAATATTTAGAAAAATTAAAATTTTGTCATCTTTTTGGGTATTTTGTGTATGTTTTTTTGTTTTGTTTTTGTTTTTCTTACAGAAAGCCCTTTTAAAATTTGATAACCACAGATGTATAGTTGATGAGCAATGATGAGGGAAAATGAAAAATGATGGCACTGTTCCTACACAGATCTGTTTGGTAGTTGGATTCAATGTAGTGTAAACCCATGAATGTTAACTTTAGTACCAGAACTATATTACCAGCTTTTCTGAATTCATTTCTTGGATAGCTTTACCATGATAATATGAATTCCAAGCTGGTGACTAAGTAAGAGTGTTTCAAAATTAAAGTACATAAGCTTGATCAGAAATTCAAGAACCTCATGCAAATTGTTGAGTAAAAGACATGACGTTATTGCTTGATATGTCAGTAGCCAAAGAAAAGAAATCTAGATGTAGTGTCAGCTGGGCTGAATGCCAGCAAATTTCATTACTTGGACAATATTAAATATATTTTAATATATTTTATCCCTTCAGTTTTTAAACTTTCACATTTTCTTTCGCTTATTTTTAGTTAAATAATTCTGTAGGAAGGGCAGAAGTGGGAAGAGCAACTGTGTGTGTGTGTCTTAATAGCCAAGAAAAGCAAAAGTGCAATCAAATCCCTGAACTAGTGACAGATAGCACTTGTGGCACCCACCCTCATTAACACTTACAAGCCACATACAACAGTACCAAACCTGTCTCTGAAAAAGGACTAAAAAGGGGCCATTTACCAGCTTCAGTCTTGCTTTCCTGGTGAACTTTGTTCAGGTAGTCTTCCCATACAAAAGCTCGCTGTTGCACTGGAGCTTAAAAGATTAAAGGCTTTCCCCCGTGATTGTATTACATAGCTTCAAGTTCAAATATCATCATACTTTATCAACACAATTTTATAAAATATTACCTCATTTTCTAGTTACCTTCATTATTCTTAATTAGCTATGCAGAAAGAAAAAAGGAAAAATCTCTCATGCTACTTTCCAGTTATATTAATACAAGTATTAACACAGTGCATTATGCTCTCTAATCTCACTATTGAGGCCTACCATTTAGATCAAGCTTCTCATTCACTGTTCCAATTTCTCTTTTTACCTGCCTACCCTAATTAATTCCATGAAATGGAAGCTTAAAGATCAAGACTATAAATCAAGCACAGTTGTACCACCTTTTGTTTTGTGGGGGTGGGGGCACACACATGTAGTTTTAAGCACAGGAGTTTTACTGGACTGGAATAGAATTGCTTGGTCCCACAAAGTTCTTCTGCTTTAAAAATGCCTTATCCCAAGATCACTAATTCCAGACAATTCCCTCATTAGTAGAATGATTAGCAAGAACTGGGAGAATAAAGGATTTGAAACATTGGTTTTTCTGCTATTGTTCACACCAACACTCATTTTTTCTGCCCCGTATTTTCAGTAAGCTTCCTTTGGACCCTGAAAATAAGTTGGGAAAGAGGAAAAAATAAAAACATGTCATTGGTAAATCAGAGTATAACACTTTAAAAGTGGTTTTGTGCAACTGCATTATGAAATTCCAGTTTGCCATTAAGAGCATGCAAAGTAGCGAAGATTTTCTTTCCCGTGATTCCTTAAGAGACTTCAGGAATTCTTTGCAAGTCTTTTACATTTGGCAGATTTGTGCATGTTATATAGACTGTTGGCTTATAAATTGTCTCCAGGCTGGTACTGTGGTTCTGTAGCAGTAAAGTAGTCCTCCAAGAAAGACTGTATATACTCAAATGTTGGTCTCTCATCAGGGTCCTTCTTCCAGCACAGTTTCATTAACTCGTGGAGAGACTCTGGGCAGCCTTGTGGACAAGGCATCCTATATCCACGTTCCACTTGCTCCAGAACTTCTCGATTCACCATTCCTAGAAGGAAAGCACATTAGCTCTGAATGACATTATGCAAAGAACAGTCTCCTCCAGTTTTTCAAGAATCTCTGCAGCTGCAAAGCATATGGTTCTACCAGAACAGAACCTGTAATGAACACGCTTTATAGGGAATGCATTTTTTACATTTTGCATTAAATACATTTTCTGAAAATCATTTTCAGTACCCTGGTAATTCCTCAATACCTGGTCCTTTTTTCATGTGTATACTCTCTTCCTTTTCCACTGCCTTGGACCTGTCCTTTCAGAAAGAAGACTTAAGCACAAATAGTTTCCCCCTACCTTAGATTCTACTCAAGCATCACTTAATTTGAAATCAGGCCAAGAAAAAGGTTTTATATACCCCTAACAGAACTGCCTTACAAATTCCAGATCCCACAAAATATCTCTTGAAATATGTCTAGTTTCAAAAACTGGTTTAGCAGGTTCAGTTTAACAATGCTCTCTGTAGCCTGGGAAAACGTTAAAAGTAGAAATATCAGGAACAGACAGATAGGAAACATAAGGATACCCACTAATCTGAAATAAACTGTCAGTCACATTTAGAAGTGCTATTATCTTAAAACTCTTTAAAATATGCAATATTGGATCTGAAAATAAAACAAAGTATTTTTGTGAACAAAGGAATCAGTGAGGTGTGACTAAGTTTTGTCTCTGCTTGTCAACTGTGGGCTCTGAATGAAGGCAAAAAGTACAAAAGGTAACTTCAAAGGCACAGAATACCACAAAGAAAAGAAAAATCTATTAAATCTTGTTGTTACCTGGATATGGCACTCTCCCCTTAGTTACCAACTCTGTCAGTAAAATTCCAAATGACCACACATCCGACTTGATTGTGAACCGACCATACAACGCTGCTTCTGGAGCGGTCCATTTAATTGGAAATTTAGCTCCTACAAACATTGGAAAAACAGATTCTCAATTTTCCCTTGCTAATCCACAATTTGCTTACACTTCAAAATATTTTGAAAAGAATAACGCACTAAAAACATTTTTATACTTCACCTGAATTGATAAAATTCAAGGTGGTGTAGTATTTTAATATTTCTCAAACTAGGGCAGCAACTAGTGGCTACAATATGTGGGAGCCCTAAAGATACCTAAGAATCTTAAATAAATATGTTTCAAAAAGTGAACTTGATGAGCAACTTTTCTGGAATCTCTTCTCTCTTCAAACTGTAGCATGTTTTACCCCCACAAAATAATTTAAAAAGGTTTTTTGAAAACACAAACTACCACATAACTTTGAACAGAAGAAGTTTACTAGGTTTGCACTTAGGTGAGGGGGTCACCTAAACATAGCTGTGAAAGCACACTTACATGCATGATCTTTATTCATGAACACAGAATACACAGGCATGTTCTGTTAAATGTAATAGTTCTAGAGCAATTGAATGCAATCAGTCTTATTATTTAAATAAATTAGTTGGCCTTACCTTGTCTTGCAGTGTACTCATTGTCCTCTATTAACCTTGCTAAACCAAAATCTGCTATTTTACACACAAGATTGTCTCCTACAAGAATGTTAGCTGCCCGGAGGTCCCTGTGGATGTAGTTCATTCTTTCAATGTAAGCCATGCCATCCGCGATCTCAAAAAGAAAAGTGTTATGAAAGGTTATTTTTCATGACCATACACATTTCTCCCAAGCATTAAGCTGCACCCCTTTATTTTAGCTCCATTGCCTGTGTATAAGTACAGGAAATATAGCATAGCAATCAAGAGCTTGGCACTGATTAGCGTGTCTGGCTACACAGTATCTGCTAATTGCAAACCAGACTATTTCCCTTCTGACAAATTACAAACCCACACCAGAAGGTGTAAGACACAGCAGCACACAATAGCCAGAGCACTCGATATTAATGTTTAGTTGGTATCTGATACCTCTTCTCTAAGTAAAAAATACAGTTGTTTTGGTACCTGAGCAGCCATGTCGACCAGCTGCGGGAGTTTTAAGTATTTCCCTTCCCCTTCTTTAAGGAAGTCTAGCAAGCTGCCTGTAAAACATTTTGGGGAAAAAAAAGGGAAAAAACCAAAACATTAACTTGACCTGAAAACACAAGTGAGATTTTTTTTTTCCCTAGACATTATAATTGACACATTTATGTGATGAATCTGTATTTGAAAATCCATCATTTACCAGAACATGCAACCCAAAGACCATGCCCATAGTTACCTCTGTGCTGGTAACTAGTTAGTACAAATCTATCCAAGTGGTTTGGAATCTATTTCAATAATGCAGATAACTAAAAGCTAATAAAACAGACTGCTGTTCCTTGCACTACATTAGAATTTTTCCTATGTTGCTGGTATCAGTGCTCTTCCTAGCTGGATTTCTTCCACTGTGAGATTTATAATTATAGAACAAAAAAACCTCTATCTCTTATTTACATTTTTCTGCCAGCTCAAATAATACATTAGAGAAATTATTCTGAAATTGCTGCTTTTTCTTCCTTACAGGAGAAAACAGAACTACCTTCCATTCTTTAGGATACCTTCTTTTCTCCCATTTATATAATGCAATCGTAACCAGAGCATTATATGAGCAGTATCTGAAATCAGTTCCAAGGACCTGTGCTTCTGTTAAGACAGCAACCTTTACATGTACAGTAAATCTCTGAATTAGGTATCTCCAACATTATTTTAGTGACTTGCTGTATTTCTGCACAGTGAAAGTGAAAATGTGGCAGGCCAGATCCATACTGCTGCTGCTGCTGTTTGCTGTGTGTGTTTGCACAGACTTTTCTGACCTTGGCTTATGAGATCAAAGGACTGTAGAGGAACAAAGATTTCACACTGATCTCTAGTAACATTGCAAAAAAAAAAAACTGGATAGTCTGCAGTTTGTACCTGCTTCTTTTCCTTGTAAAAGGGGAAATACAAATAAAAATAAATTGTTCTACCAGCTTAGAACGAAGAAGTTCTATGTGTTTTTTGTAAAATGTGAGAAATTTGTCAAAGGAAAGCACTAGAAAGAAGCTTCCAATGACATTTAAAATCCATAATTTTAACAAATTACAATTCTTTACTTCTGCTTTTGCAAGGTAACCAGTTCTGGTAGTAAACTTTGCTTTTCTTCAGACATACAGTTAAAAATATTTTTTTCCTTACTGCCTTGCTGAAATCTGATTTCTGAACAATGAAAACTGATTTTGCATGGCAGGTTTAGACCTAAGAGACTGTCTAGTGCTATTTAGGAACAAAAATGCAGAAGGAACTTTTTACATTTTCTGTTCCTTTTTACCTTTTTAAACTTCTACAACCCTTTGAAAACGCTATCCAAACAAGAAAAAAAGTAAACTCATACATTGTGGTGCAGTACTGAACACAACTAACACTCCCTTGCTTCTGTATCTTATGATGATAGCATACATATTCTCTGAGTTGAACAGAAATCTGCATTTTATAAAAAATGGAATAATTTACTTGAAAATCTGCTGCTTCTTAACACTAATATGCTTATGATGTTTATTTCTACATTCTGCCTAAATCTCTAAATCTCTGTTTCAGCAGGAGGGGGAGGGGGAAATGATATAGAACAAAGGAAGAAGGATCAAAGACTGAAAACAAGGGGATAAAGGAGAGAGTCTGGGGAAAAAACACTCAACCTTTTTAAAATTTACTATTACACTGCTGGGAAACAAACACTAAAAAACCCAAAGCCCAACATGTTGTCTTGTTAGCATGACCTGTCTACAGCAGGCATAAGCTGTTAATGACATTCCCAGCCATACTGTTCCATTTAAATGTGATGGACAGTACACACTAAAAATAAGGAGAAAAGAACCCCCAATCTTGTACTTGGAAGATTAGCAAGGGTGACACAGATGTGGAAAAAAATCATGCCTCTGCCCATGATCTAAATCAGAACTGCTCCAAGTAGGTCAAGCATTGCTCATTTTAATTTAATCAAAATTAACACTTATACTCCAGTCAGCTTATACCTAACATTAATTAAAGATTTGATTTATTGTTGGGGTCTTAAATAACCTTTTAAATGTAGCCTTTCTAACCATTCTGTCTCACACCTTTTGTCATGAATTCAGTGACGATGTAGATTGGTTCCTCAGAAACGACTGCGTACAGCGGAACAAGCTTGTCGTGTCGTAGCTTCTTCATGATCTGAGCCTCCTGCAGGAAAGCTTCTGGCATCATTGTACCAGGTTTTAGTGTCTTGATTGCTACTTTTGTGGTTCCATTCCATGTTCCTAGAGAAACAGATCAGGTTTTATTCCTTACTGTAATAGTGAAGAGATTTTCTGCTGAAACGTTTTTTTGCTTCTGTTTTCCGAGCTAACAGAACAATCATAAATTACAACTATATTGAACATTAATTTTACCATTATATGTATGAACATAACTGGTATTTTTTCCCTTCACTTCTTTATGATATTACCTTTTCAGATCCTGATACTGGTTTACTTAAAGTACTATTAAAAACATTCACAGGAACAACTGAAACGTGTCACATTAAGCTCTTACCCATCCATACTTCACCGAAGCATCCTTGGCCCAACTTAACTTCCAGCCTCAAAGATTCTCTAGGAATTTCCCAGGCATCTTTTGCTAGTCCCTGTGTTTGTGGTTTCACAGTGGGACACACAGTTGTTAGCTTATGACACAGCCCATCGGCATGTTCTGGAAAACAGAAAAAATAGTTAACAGCTTCACAGTTAAGCTGTAACTGTTAGAAAAGTAACATCTTAATGCTGATAAAAAAGTCCATTTACTTTTTGTTGAAATCAGAAAGAAATTTTATAGTTGTGAATTTTAAGAATAAGCTACGCACACAGTCCTTCTGCATCACATTAGGCACAGGGGAGCACTGGGACACTGGAACCTGGGCTTACCTCTGTAGTGTTTCACTAACTTCTGTAGAGATTCAAATTGTGCTCTGGTTGTGATGTAGTATCCACCATTGTCAAGTTTCCTGATTTTGTAGTGTTTTACATTATCACCTCTGACCTCATCCCAGTCACGTATAGAAAGGGAATAAGCACCTAGGAAAAAAGTCACATCTGGTTCTTCACCAAAATATAAAAATGCATTTAATATATCTCCCCAACTGGCACTGTACACATACATGGTATGCACATTCATGTGTATCATGGGATAGGTATGAAAACGTTCACCTTGGTGCTGGGGAGAGCAGGGAATGGGAGAGAGAAGAGATACACAGACACATACATACCTTTAGTGGTTTCACTCTCTCTTACTAAGAAAATACCACGCTGGTTCCCAGGATTTAAAAGTAGCCTTTCTGCATCCTTCCTGCCCATCTTACCAAAATACCACCTAGAAAATTTAAAAGGAAATGTGTAAATAAAAGGCTTCCTATGCTTTGGTACTCATATAAGCAAAAGATTTAGAAATCTCAAGCACTGACTGGACTACTAATACTCCAAAGCAGTTTCTGGCCTACAAATATCCCAAGGTAGAATACAGATCAACAAAAGCAATGACACCTATATAATCAAAAGATTTCTATTCTACATGACCCATTTCTATTATTTCTACATGACTCTCATTTCTATTATTTAGAAAATACAGGTACAGAGGCCCGTATCTGCAAATACTATGGTTTTCTGCTGGTTTAACAATGGACATCAACTGTTCTTAACACTGAAAGGAAGACCCTCCTCAGGCCAAGATGAATCAGACAACAGTAGCACATCATACAGTTTGGTGGCACATTCAACATTGCAGCAGCTGAAACTCCCTTTTTAAAAAAGTTTAGGCTTTATGTTAGAAAACAATATTTAATGCAAAGTGAGTGTGCACAAATATCATTGGATGACAGGTTCATTCAGGTTGGATTTCTTGGCTCCAGCCTCCTGCTGCAGGCAGGGTCAGCAGCGAGATCAGATCTAGCTGCTCAGGATGTTGTCCACTCGAGGCTTGAAAAGTTAGAAGGACAGACCTCCAACCTGGGCAATTTGTACCCTTTCCTGGCTGTCCTCAGGATAAAAAATGTTCCTTATATTCAGCTGGAAACTCTTCTGTTCCAATTTCTGTTGCCTCCCATCTTCCTCTACCTCAGTAGAGGGAGCACTTTTTTCTACTGATCATTTAGGAACAGTCCTATGGTAGGTGTCATCTACTTCTCAATGAGTAACATTCAAAATTGCTGAATCATTCTGATACCAAAAAGAACACGGATGTTTTAAAGACTTTAATTTTTTCTTGCCTTCAGTTCTTTCACAAAAGGAGTTTTTTCTTCAACACTCCCACAACATGCTCATCCTGATGAACAGCCTGCACACAGTGCTGTCCTGAGCCAGTGATAACTTCAAGGTCCCTCTTCACATGGAATTCTCAGACTTTGGAATAACACATATTTCTAACTACATTTTATCTTTATTAGCTGCCTCAGAAATTACAAAGTGATGCAAAGTGCAACATTCAAACATTTTTGTCTGTCACTTTCTTATCATCAAGCTAATTTGGCTTCATGAGTGATGGGAAAAGTAGTATTGGAAACTGCTGCAAAACAATGGCTTTGTGGGTGAAACATTCTCTGGGGAAAAAATGTAGATAAAGAGGGATCACTCTGTTGGCCATGAACAGAATGGCCTGTGCAATCACATGGGAATTTGAAACTTATTCTTACATTTTGTTGTATTTGCAGTTTGAGTGTTGAAGGACATGTGCAAAGTTAGAAATGGATATGAGAGTATGCACAGTGGAGACAATTTGGATGTAACCTATAATCTTACAGAAGCAAACCTGAATCCTAGTTCATAATTTCACATGAAAATGCCTCTTCCCTGGACTACTACAACAATTCACAAACTATATTCTAAAGTGCTGTTTTATTTCACTACCTATAAAATAATAGTAGGGTTGAATTGTCTCCTTTTAGAGACAATTAAACATTTATATTATGGTGTCATTAAAAAAGCACACAAATAATATGGATCCTGTCACAAGCAGTTTCTGCTATAAATGCCTCCAGGCTTAGAAAAGACCACAGACAAAATCCTACAACTTGGGGCCCTGTATTGCATTTGCTCTTGTAACTAACTGAAGCCACAATACAAAACCTACAAACACTATCAAAGCACAGGGCTTACAAACTCTAAATGAACTGCATTCCAAATGCTGTGAGGATATTTCATAAAATTAGCACTGGTTCTTTAAAATAAACAGTTTTTAAAAGCTTCCTCCTTCATCACCCTTCACTCTCACCTCTGGTCAGCACACAAACCTATGACAAATCCCACCACTCTGTTCTGCCAGTGTTTAGGAGCCATACTTTCTTTGTAAAGGGCTATCATTTCCATTTTACCACCACTGCAGGTGTAATGATATAAGCTTTTATTGCATAGTTTAAAAAAAAACCTGACTTTTTTTTTCCAAAAAATAAATAAAAGCTAATAATTTTAAAACCAGATGAAACTCAAGGGTGTAAAATAATAAAGCATCTTTGATACAATCCTTTTTTAATAGCAAAGAGCCAAGTGAGAGTAGCAGCAGCAACATGCTAAAGTCTCAGCTTGAGATTCAGGAAACATCTTGAAAATCAGGCACTTTTCCCAGATGTGCAGTAGCAAACAGAGAAGTGCACAGAAATCACATATCAGGGAACTGCTTATTGGCAGTATCATGCCTGTATATTGAAGTAAGAGCTGTGCAACTTTATATTTCTAGTACAACAAATACAATCCCTTGGAACAAGCATAACCTAAAACTGTACTCCAACCTACAGGTCCCACAGTCATTTTATGTGATTGTCTAAGCACTCCAGGATGTTAGTAAATAAATGTAGGAAGTACTGGTACACAAAGCAGTATAGTTTTACAAATTCATAGCAGTCCTTAGCATACCAAACAATTTTGTCACCAAAAAGTTATTACAGACTAATAGATTAGCAATCATTACGCACATGATGCTTTTTTAGAAGGTTAGATCATACCAAGTATGTAGCTGATCTTGACTCAGTGTTTGGCAAGCAAAAATAAGGGTAAAACCTATAGCTGATGGTGTGTAAATTCTTTAGGTGAAACCCATCCATTTTTGCTTTATATGATACACAAGGTGCGTCCTCCAATTTATGTCATTATTGAATTCTCCCATCCTTTCTCCTTTAGCCCTGTATGTAGCAAGCAAGCATAGAACATCTGCATGAGTGTCCACCTCATGCTTACTAATAATAACATCTTTGACATAATCCAAGTAGCATTGCTGTCTTTTCATTAGTAGTATTCTACTTTATATTTTAACGTTACATATATTGAATTTAAAAAAACCAGTATCACCACAGGGTACAAAGTGTAGAAGGACAGTAAGATTGACAGGACAGTGTCTTACTCTTCTGCTTGAATGGAGTCTGCAGGAGCTACATAATTGCTTGGGATGTAGCCTGTCTTTCCTGTAGCAATGGATCTTGCTTCCCACCAGTCTCCTTCCCTGAAATGAAACAGCAATTACCTCCTCCACATATAAACAACATGTAATTCTGTGGCACCTGTAACGCAGTCACATATGAAAGGCAGGTAAATTTATGTAACATGTTATTTTAATTATGAAGAAATCTAAAAATAGTTTGTGCTGCATCTATATACATCTTGTGTGGTGAGAAACACAAATACCTCTCAGTGGAATTTCATATTTTAAAGATTTGGGCCTTTTTTTTTTTTTAATGTAAAACCAAAATGCTTTATGGCAGAGATATGTAAATAAATTTCTGAGTTGTCTAGTCTTCATCTGCCTCTCCAGATCAGTGATTCCAGGTGCAGGTGCAGAGTCTGGGACGGAATAGCACATGTCCCCACCTTTGCTGCCCCAAAGAGGGTAGCTGTGCCTTGCTGGGGCAGGAAGGGGAAAGATGTCACCCAATTTAAAAGAGGCTTGGGGCTATCATAGTGGCTACAGCTCCACAACTGCACCCAAACACTGATGTCAACCTGAAAAGCTATTGTCTTAGCAGTATTATATATTTTATCCCCATGTTTGTTGAATATTGAATGTATTAAAAAGAAAAAAATCAATCTACTCTTCACTGAAATAGGATACACAGATTTCCAAAAGAATTGAGGATCTACTTATTCCCAACAACTTAGTGCAGTCTGTGAAGGAGAACTTACGTGTTATTTATTATCTGGAACCGTTCACCTTTCTTAAATGAAAGGTCATCTGTAGTTCTAGCTTCATAATCATATAAGGCCACAAATACAGTAACACCACCTTAGGAAAAAGAAAAAGAAAATCCCATATGATATAGCAGTAATGATGCAACACTTAATTTAAAGACTTATCCATGAAACAATCAGTTTTGGAAGCAAATAAACACTCTGGGTTGCATCTCATTTTGGAAGCCAGATCAATATCCTGCTCATTTCTTAGAACAGAGCAATGCCTATAAACAGGCATTCTGAAAATATGCTTCCACACCACAAAAAGCCACTAGACACTCACTGGAACTACATTAGTAATTACAGCACTTATATACAGAAACCTGCATGACGCATCATCAGTAAAAAACCCCCATAGCTTCTTTATTAAGCTTGCTTCTTGTTAAGAAATGCAATTTTGGAAGAACCTACACCACCACAAGGGTGAACCATCAGCCACTATTTTTCACAGAAGAAAAAGTTCCTTCCTACTGCATTTAACTATAAATAATTGATGCATTCCCAACTTTTTGAGGTTACACATCAAGACCTACCCAAGGAACTGAACCAGAAATAAAAGTATTCTCCTGGGGACAAAGACATTCCTCTGCTTTACCACTGATAATTTTTTGAGTCCACCAAGTCCCCCCATCTCTGAAGCAGACCCTTGCTGAGGATGATCCATCAATGCATTAGTCCAGAGAACAAGGACAAAGATAGTCACACAAGGAACAGCTGCATTCCACCAACCCTAAGGAATCTGCTTTCCCATCCCACTTCTGGTATAGGGCACGCTGTTGAACGTGTACCCCAAACAGGACAGATGTGAGAGAGGTGGATGGTAGGAAGGTTTCTACACTTAGCAGCAGGAAACCCTTCTCTGTACTTTAAAGAGCTAATCTATAAAACTGGGCTAAGAGAGGGAGAGGGAAAGAAAAACAGGCTGTTAGAGGGTTACAAGTTACTATCAAAAATAAAGAACTATGTACCACAACTAGGAGAAAGTCAGAACTAGAAAACTACAAATAGACAATTCAGAAAAACTTTTTAAGTTATAGAAAAGCTACTTCTCAGTCTAAAAAACATTTAAGAAGCCTAACGATTGTCCAAGCAATAACATATTTTAAAATGCATAATACTACATCTCTAATATGCACAAACACATACCATGAAAGTCCACCAAGAGAAACATGTTGCATCTAATTTTAGATATTACAATTAGCATGACAGTGATGAGAAAAGAAGAATGTATAATGCAACGGGGATAGTCTGTATGCAATATTCTTTTGCAATGTGCATTTTCTGATGTAAGGGCTCCTAATCACCTAAATATTTTCATTTGATTTGGAGTCTTCCTGTGATTACAGTCTCTCAGCAGGCCTCAGCTGGAAATGAATTTACAGTTCCGCAAGGAAAAACAGAACAAAACCCCCACAGGAGGTTAGAGTAATTGAGGTGGTTTTTTTTTTTTTTAAGTGTGATTTATGAACTGAAAACGAATTAAAATATTCCTCAGACATTTGCAGCTCCTAATTTAAGTTAAAAATCAAAACAGTTCAATCAATTTTTGCCCGTATTATGACATTATTTTTATGACACAAACTGACAGGCGGAGAAAGAAAATAGTGTGGATACAACCATATTCACACAAACAGAAAGCATTACGGAAATGAACCATCCCCAGAGAGTTCTTCAGCAGATATAAACAATAAATATTCTCATGTCACAATATCATAAAACTTTTCAATTGCTTATAAAGAAACTGGGAGACTCCATGAGCCTTGAAAAACTTCAGCTACTGTAAAATCTCTTTATTCTCAGTCACAAGTGTTATTTTTTCATAACAAAGAATAATAAAGTACTTGAAGAGAGCAGCATAAACTCAGACTGATTTAAACAAAGATACTGTAAAACGATTTTTCAAGTCTCTTGAAGTTGTTTTCTTTGTGGACCACTCCAAGGTGATCTAGTTTGGCTGCTCAAGCTATCTAGCTGCAGCTTTCTCTTAAAGATTTTCCTTTCATTAGGTCAGTATTCCCATCCTCTAATCTATGGTTTTGGAGAGAAGACTTTACCTTCTTGTTCAGCATGGGGACTACAGAGCACTAGTACTTGCACAGCTTCATGGAAGGCAAGAACAGCAGTCCATTTTTCTGTTTTGATTTTCAGCAATATTCTATAAATTCAAAGTATCTGAAGACAGACAATGTATAATGCAGGAGCAGTGTGACTAACTCAGATTTCTTCTCCTTTTCTGCTCTAGAGGAATAAAAGATGGCTCAACTGTTTCCAGCCTCACTACAGGCCACAATGACAACCATATCATCCTCTTGTCACACATCACTGATCAACTGGATAAGTACTACTGACACTTACATCCTGTTTGACAAGCCCATCTATTCTCCTCTCTTGTGAAGCCAAGGGCAACAGAATGTTATCCAGTGTTTGGTTATTGGTTTTTATTGTTTTATTGTTTTTATTGGTCACAAATGCAAAAAGATTACAGTAGATGAAGGTTATCATCTCATTCACTCACAAAACCCAATTTTGTTTCATCTGAAAAGCAGTACTGAATGTACCAAACAACTGTCAGTGCAATTTTATTTATGTATGTATTTATTTAAATGTGTGTTTCTTGTGGATGGGCTGGTTTTACAGAACGAGGAGTAATAATTTTATATGCAGTATCATTTTACCTAATTACAAAACAATGGAAGCATTCACACAAATAAGTCTGCCTACTGATAACTGATTTCACACTGATGAGATAAACACTCTCTTTTCATGAGAAATCTCTCTTGTTGACTCTGGTTCAAGATATAAAATGCTTCACAACCAGCAGGAACAGGAAGAGGCAAGAGAACATCCTTCTGGTCTCTGCAGCAAAGGATTTGCGGTACCTGGGGGGGGGCTACATCCCTGATGTCTGGTTATGCCCAGGAGTGCCTGCATGCACTGCTGGAGATTCCTACATGGCCAGAGAAGCCAGATCTAGTGAGAAGAAATATGCTGAGATTCTTGGAGGAGATACAGTACAATAAACTTTCCTCAGAAGAGCTAATGAATATAAAAAAATGCTGCCCTTATTTAATTTCTGCATATGTTCATCCAAAAAGGGGATTCAGAGCTGACTCATAAATGATACAGGCTAGATGCTCATTTTAATTATTTTGTTTTTAATGTATTCCCAAGAAAAGAACAACAAGATGATCATTACCTGACAATTCATATTTGGTTTCCTGAATTGCTTAATGTCAAGGTCAGAATGTGCTTTCATGGCTCTCAAATTTCTTGTGTTTAAAAAAATTTAAATGCCACTGTAACAATGCAAACATTTAAATACTGCTATTGTGCCAACATTAGAGGTTTGTGGGAAAACTAGAAATAGACTAATAAGAAATTATTTACTTAGTTTTGCGAGGTGTCTGTGCAGAGTTTCTAGAATAATTAGGCTTTCTTTTTTGTGTCTCTCAAAAAAAAAAGAATAAATCACATCTTCCTCTCAAAAATATCCATCAAAACTATGAAATCAGCTATGTTGTCAAAAGTCAGTATTTTTGTAAGTTTTAAGATTTTGACATAAAAGTGGGTTTATAACAACAAATGTGCATGTTGCTTTAAAATGCTGTATCTTCTATACCTCAGCCAATAAGGTCTCTGTGCATTGCAAATTCTATTTTTACATTTTCCATTTTGGTTTTAATATGAGCACCAATAATGGGAATTCTGCTCTTTCATTTCACACATATTGTTCCCATAGTAAAGTACACAGAATATAATGCAAATCCTGTTTAGCTTTATAAATTGATTCAATGCTGTAGTAATGTAACTTAAAAGTAATCAGACTTGAACCAGTTTAAAATATCGATTTCCTGAATCTGAAATGTTTCTCATTTTGTACATCTCTCCAAGTTTAAAGCCATTACCACATATGCATCCTTTCAACAGCTTAGAACGTCTAAAGTAATTTTATCAACTATTCCCATAATTGTCTTTAGTAACTCTTAAATTTCTTTGTGCTGTGATCCTAATTGTCTCCACAAAAAGAACAGCCTAAACATCCAACATTCATGTCCCAGTCACTAGAGAATACAGACTGAATTATTATCTGAGCAGTAAAGATATGGAAAATCAGGAATCTCTAAAAGGCAATTTATTTTAAATTTACAATTTATTTCTTGTGGCACAGTGTCATAGTATTTTTTTGACTATGACTGTCAAGCAGCTATAACAATAAATAATAAGAATAGCACCCTTTTTTGTAACTCACCTGTTAAAGTACTAGGATATGTACTTGGCACAGCTGAAAATGAAGATGATGCTCCTCCAAAGGGTGTCATTCCTGAAGGCCCTCCAAAAGGAGTCATGGAATGACTATTAAAATTAACTGCTGATCCCTTTATTGATGGTGACTGTGTTGCTTGGCTGGAATCTGATCCATAATGACTGACATGGGAAATAACAGGTTCCGGAGCGTTTTCAGTTCTGTATTTCATGGCTGGGCCTTTACCTTCTTTGCTTTTAATGCACCCCATGGTTGCTTCTGTGAGAATGAGAGGTAAAAAGAGTTCACCTTCATGTTTGTCTTCGATAGATAACACAGAATATTCCCAAAAAGTTAACCCAAATGATAATTTATTACTGTTAAACCCCATGCAGAGTGTAAACTCGGACTAAAAAGTGTTCTGGAATAAAATCAAAATCTTTGCCAGACCAGGGAAGCCCTAATTATTTTCCCTTACAACTTCACATACTAACACCACATTTGGATTAATTTTCATTCTGGTTACTTGATGGACTGTAAATGGCAACAAAGCAAAAATAGGGGAATCAGGCAACAGATGAGGAAAAGACACTGAAGTCTTCTATAGCAGGTTGGAGGGGGAAACAGAGTCAATTATAGGAAGAAAATCCAAAGCAATCCAAAGAAAACAAATGGGGCATTCCTGCTTTTTTTTTAAGCATCTGTGCAATGAAGTCTTGATCAACTGGTGACATTTTTAAAGACACAGAGAAATTTTCATCCATTGTCAGCCCCCCAAATACATCTCACAAATAAACCTCACATATTCACAGCCACAGGACAGGGTTAAGCTCTAGAATAACTAAAATTGCAAAGAAAATAAGAGTAATTACAATTACTCTTGGGGGTTTAGAAACTGAACTGTGCCCGGACAGGTGACAATTTATATCCCTGATGGCCCAGGACTGCCACCAGCTCCCACTACAGGCAGACAGTGCCAGAGCTGTTTAGCGTGGGGGCACCTATTACCTGCTGCTCAAGGAATCAGAGAGGAGACCTGTCGACAGCAATTAACACCGACTGAGCCTTAAGAAGTCACCACCTGCCATTTATCAGGTGGTGACAACTGGTAGCAGGCATTTTCTGGCTTACCCCAGCTGGAAAACAAATCAGGAAGAAAACAGCAGTGTCTGTTAGCTGCAGCTCTAGTCTGGCATTAAAATTCCTGCATTATTTGCAGGAGGGGGTTTAAAAATCTATTCCAACTACAAAAGTAAAACCTCTATAGACACAGGAAATCAACTGCTCCACATTCTCTAATGAATCAATTAAAAAAAAATAAACAGCAGGAGTCTGAAAGCATGAAAACCACGTATTTTGGTAAGTACAACAACAATTTCATGGACTCTAACTAACAATTAGGGAAACACAGTATTTCCCAATATGTGTCTAATTCTTTTTTTCCTTCTCAATTCCTTCTTACCTTGTTAACTATTAGACACGGAAATATGGAACAAAGCAAATTTTACTACACAAATTCTGCCTTAATATAGTGAAACTGAGAGAAACTAATACCCTCTGTATAACTAATCATTACAATAATAAAGATACAGTAATTTCCTCAAGAACCATAATTCAGAGTTCCTGGAAAGAACAAGGTCCACAGACAGTGAAACCCCCTATAAAATTTAATGTTCAAAAGGATTAAGTATATTCACCCTATCATTTTGGCCCCTAATACTGCAATGTAATACAATTACCGATGCAGAAACAAGCAGCAACAAAGTCAAATAACTGTCCATTTAGAAATCACATTTGAGGTTTTCCACAGAATAATGAATCATCACAAAACACACCTTTTCAATTATATTTACTTCTTATACTATTATTGCCAACTTATTAACTATGAACAAATGTTAACAGAGCGAGGCTTTGCATATGTGCACAAGAATGCAATGTGCCTAAATACTTTAAAAAATACACCTTACCATCTACAGTAGAAAAGCCAGTTACTAATTCACAATAGAAGTCAAACATCCAGAATCACATCCTTTTAATTTCTCTATCTCTGCAAGTAGACACTGTAATGCAAAATACTTTCTTTTGGCCATGTGACTGCCTATTGTGAATTCTCCCTTCAAGGCCACTTGACTATTTTTAAAGAACTTGAATCAATGTTTTCTGCTAGCATTGACTAAAAATCCAAACACTCTTACAAAGATATCTTTTCTACTAGCACTGACTCTTTGCCTTTGGCTGAAAGTTAAGCACACAACTCAAAAGTCCAGCACACTACTAATGTTAATCAAGTAGATCAAAAGGGAAGTACACAGACATCTGTCCAAACGTCCATCATAAACATTTTTCCTTCCTTCTGGCATTATCCTAACTTGTAGCAGGCTGGTAAGACCTCAAGACTAAAAAACAAACAAACAAAAAGTAATAAAAATAGATAGTAAACAATTTACCAAGTCCGGTAAAACTGCTGGATTCTGCCCAAGGAATTGCTGATTTGATCAAGTGGCTGGCAACTACTATCACCCCTACGTGCTCACCAACTAAGGCTGTGTTAGCAGCAGGAACTTACTATTGGAACACTCGAGTGTCACAAAGAAAAGCACTGATTGAAGACCTGAATTCATTCTAGAAAAACAGAATCAGCCTCTCCCTTGCTTCTCCCCTCCCCAGCCACTTCACTGTTAAGGTAATCTTCTTTCAGGGGTTAAAGAGATTAACAACAGAGATTCAATCAGCACTTCAAAGAGAAAGACATTCAGAAATAAGCACACAAAAATGTAAACTACTTTTATAACTGCATCCCCACAAAAACAAAATTGAGCAAGCAAACTCCTTAGCTTTTGAAAGCAAAAAATATAGGTGCAAACTGCAGTAAAATACTGTATATCTATTTGTGAGAAGGAATTAGAAGCATGATGGGAGGGAAGATGCCATAAACGAAGAGTGAGTAGTAAAAACAACCCGACTGCCCATCCTGTGGGGGAAAACCCCCAACGACTTAGTACTATTTAGTCTTGTAATAAATTACTGGATAAAGAACAAAAAATCCCTAAGCAGCTGGTGTGCAATGTTGGATTTGATTATTCTGGTACTGCATTTGTTACCAAAAATGTATGTAACTAAAATAACTTCACAACTATTTTTATCAACCTTTGCCTGGCCAGCAAAAACATATTAAGCAATAAATTTTTGTCATAAAATGCTAACAGCTCTCATTCTGACGCACTGAACTCTTTAGAAATAGATTCATATGGGAAATTCCTGTTTGCACTGCAGAAGTCCATCTATTTAAAGAAATGCTGGTCCAAGGTATGCTATTCACAAGCTCTTGACTTCCCACTAGTTAGATCATTCTTTGACACCAGATTGGTGTCAGAGGCAATCTACTTGAGTAACCTCAGCATCTTGTTCTTTCTTTGAAACAAATATTCACCTATTGATTCTGATCACTGTGCCCTCATGTTTTGGTGGGGAGGGTGGCAGTCAGCTTGCTGGGGGTCTATCAGGAAACCATGTTCAGAAAGGCATAGACTACAAGTCCAGCTGTTGTCTTTTGCCTTCTAGATGAAAACAAACCTATTTTAGAATGTTTTCAAGTTGAAACAGAAGCTAAAATGATCACTGTTAAGGACAGTTGAAGGTTAACAGGATGGCCACAGAAATCAACAGAAGAATAAGAACACTCCAGGAAATAGGAATCAAATGAGATTTTAGCAGCATCCCACTGGATTTGCACTTTTTGGAGAAGTCATATAAGGGGCAACTGTTAATTGTCATTCAGTACTCTACAAACATCTCAGACAATGAAGAAGACCCTTAATAAACATTCTGACAAGATGAGAGCGCCAAGAAAGTCAATGCTGCCCTTCCCAACTCCTATTTATGGCAGAGTGCCAGATCACAAGGAAACCTTTGTTCAACAACAACTGGAAAGAGTGGCCAGTTAAGTCTTTGTGTTGGCTTCTTTCTGCTTTTCCTTAAGGATGATACCAGACCAAGAAAAACAAGTTCTTCTTCTAAAGCCATTTTATCTTAGGATACTGACAAATTCCCTCAGGATGTCTGCAGCCTTGTCCATCCAGCCCAGAGACACGGGTGTCACAAGGAAATCACTTGTTTATCCAATGTGTCTTTAATTCTTAGAGCTGGTCATTAGAGAAGCTACTCCTTGGTTCCTTGGGACACAGGATTGACTGGAGTGCTTCAAGGAAGGTCTCCTACTGGCATGAAGGACGATTAGACAAAGTTTTCATTGAAAGATTGACTCAGGTGGATAACCTGTCTGTTCCAGCCACATGCCTTAGAGCAAAACTGCCCAAATGCCTTTGAACACTGTGTTCCCTTTCCAGATACTCTACCCATCAGCACTGACATTCTGAGGGCTAGGTGTTAGCATCTGAAACCAAGGGCTGGGAGAGCCTCTTGTTTGTTTCACCCGCTGTAATGCATTTGATAACAAAACCCATTCACTATTAAAACAAACAAACAAAAAACACACAAGAAAATTGGGGCATTTCATTTTGGCGCCAACTGAACACTCTTCTGATCTTGCTCTTCTGTTACAATGCAGCATGTACCAGTTGCCTTCTAGAGACTTCATCTTCAGGCAAGGCCAGGAGCAACAGTCACATGTAGCAGTTTCTATGTGCCACAAAGGGAAAGATGCTCTAGGGACTTCCTCTCTTTCCAACCTCTAATATAAACCGAGAGGTACAGCAAAGGAAAATCACTAAGGGAAAAAGTTTTGCTTTCACTACTTTTGATTACTGAAAAAGAGCACAGAAGTAAATTTTCACTACAAAGAATGTGTCAAGTTAGAAGAACAAGTAAATCAAGTCTCTTTCCAGAAGGGTATGGCAAGACTGCAAATATTTTCTCACCTAAAATATACAAAAAGTCCTCCAATAAAAAGCAACTCTCCATGCTACCTAACACAGAAAAATAATTTAATTTTAGGTTTACAAAAGGCTAATAAAAGGATGAAAAAACTTTGAAGATTTCCACTGGTACTCTAGCTTCACTTCTCCATGTTAGCATAAAGAAAGAAATTGTTTCTGTCAGGAAAAGACATGCCTTCACTTCTGTGAAACAAATGTCTTACAAAAAGGTCATCTTAACTTTCGACTAAAGTAATGATTTAAAGTTATTAAAATTTCATGCAGTGATAAAGACAGGATATTTTGTGGGAAGTTTGCTAATGGATCCATTAGCTGGCAGCTGTCTGTTTGCTCAAACAAGTGTAGAGCTGATTCCACATGTCACCAGAGACACAGAATCTATACTGGCTTTTTGTACACCGGGCAAACAGCACAGAGCATCTGCCAAACAGCTGGTTTCAGCTGGTGGTATTGAAAAATCATTTATTAGATGTGACATAGACTGAAAAAAATGAAAACCACTAGTAAAGAGGCTAACAAGCTCTTTAGCCAATACTATAACATCCAGCTAATTCAGTCAATTTTTAATAGGTCATTGCTTTGGTATGAAAACAAGAGTGGGCTTTCTTGTCTACAAAACAACATGCCTTGTTTATAAAAGACAGTAAACAAAAGAATTGCCCTGTGTTCTTTGCAGAGTATATGCAATTTTTAAAAAAATTATACAGTTTTTATCATGGGATATAATTTATCTTTTTTGAGCTGTCATGAACTGCAGGATTTGCTTATTTTACCATGAACAATCCATGACATTTCAAAGAATGATGTTCTACTGTATTCAGTTTTATAATTAGCAGTCACATTAGTGTAATGAGACCTTAGAGAGTCTGCATCATTATGCATTTATACTGCAACTGACATGACCTTGCAATTATCAATCTAATAAGGAGCAAAAAAGTGAAGATAAAGGAAGAAGCATTAAAAAATCCCACTGAAGCAAGCATTTATGTTACTTGAATTTCAGTGTTTACCACACATCTTTGTGTAGTTCTACATCAAAACATAACTGTAAACAACTACTATGAGACCTCAGCTTTCCCATATGCTAAAATATATATTTCAAACCGTCCTCTTTATTACTAAGGCAATCTGAACTTTTGAATTCCAATGGTTGTACAGACGTAGTCCTTCTTTGATCATGGCTATACAAACATATTAAACAAAAAAATCTGGGGCTGCTGTGGTAATGATTTTGATTTCATTGCAGCAGAACAAACCCCAGATTGTTTTCTAATAAAGCTGCAGCTAGCAAACTCATTGCAGCAAACAGAGCATTCTGTACAGAGAGAAAAAAAGTGAGTATAAAAATGTTTTTAGGTGGACATTTTGCATTTCAGAGTCGAAAGCTATTGGAAATATTACATATTTCTATTCTGGCTTGTGTTTTTTGCAGGACTCAGAATTTTGAATTTGCTTTGAATTAATGATCATTACTGATCCTTCCATTGGAGTAGCCAGTTAATTGACTTATAAGATCACAAAAACTGTGCTCTGAGGGAATACCAGATTCAAAAATGCTACCTGAAAAACAAAGGTAAGCAGAAAATGCTAAAAGAATAAGGTCTTTCAATCATTCACGCCCTTCCCTGACTTGTTTCCTCTGAGGTTTGAAGGCTCAGACATGGGAGATTTGCTCAGATGTATCACTTTGAACATTGTATCTATGCAGGAGTCGGCTTTACAGCCCTCCAATTTGGATAGTCCCAGACGAGAAACATCTGTCCTTGTTGGAGCTAATAGGTAGGAGATGGAACTGCCCCAGAAGGTGTTACAAACCTCATACCAGAGCACAACAGGCCCTAGCAATCCAACTGCAAGGTCCTGTTGGATGCTAGGTTGCAAAGTTGAAGGAAAAATTTACTATGGCAATGAAAGTTCTAAAAACAAAAGGGGAATTAAGGATTATCAGTGAGGCAAAGTTAGGAGAGATGTGAACAAGCTGTTTTTCCTCTCAGTTACATTCTTCCTTTTATCTGGGCCAAACATGTAAGATCTTCTCCCACTCACTCTGTACCTGGACAGCTGAATCTGTAAAGTACAGACTTGTGTAGCTTTAAAGTGTCTTTCACTTTACAGACAGGCAAAGACCCCAGAAGCATACCGGGGAAAATGACCATGTCATGGATGATATATGGCTAGCTCTGCAAACATACTCATAAATTTGTGCTTAATTATAGTCAGAGTTTTACCTACACTATCTAGGGTAGTAGGTTTTCTCTGACCAGATGTCATATGCAAGAAAAGGTGGCTTTTCCAATCAGAGTAGGAAGTGGTCAGAAACAACAGCCTAGAGGGGGAAGAAAGCAAGCCTACTGTAATTTTAAACATGCTCCTAGTCCAAGAAGACCTAGTTCATTATTCTGTCTTTAATAGTGACCTCTGCCTCTAACCAGGGGTTCTACCTTCACCATGGGTCTGGCATGTGAGAAAAAATAAGGCTGTCTCTTTTTATAAAGATCCCTCAGCAAGAGATGACTTGGAACACAAGAGAAGCAGGATGAGTGCAGCTCCGACCTCCATCAGTCTGTAGCTCAGAACTTCCACTCAGATAAAGACTAAGGACTCAGCTACCTGAAGAAAACTCCAACAGGTATGTCCCAGCTTATGAATTTACACTAATGTACTTAGGCTGACGCAACATCTGCACAGGATTTGTATTCCAATATGGCTTCACTTGAATTGTTTTATGCTTACTTGTTTAAGTCAGAATAATCGTATCCAAGAAAAGTATTTATTATTGAAGGAACACTGACTTAACATTACAAACATTCTGATCTAGACAAGGCTTAGAAGTGTCACAGCCAAGGCCAGGACTAAGATCTTGTAAGTGAAACTGTAGCAGCCTGACTTTTAGTCTAAATACACCAGCCCAAGGCTTTCTCACCCAAACTGCTCAAGCATCTGAAAATGCACACTCCCACCATCAAACTCCCTGTCTTCCAGTTGTTCACATGAAAAACCCCTACCAACTGCTAAAAAGAGCTTCTCTATCAAGAAAGTTGCTTTTCAGGATGTGTTCTGAATTTTGAGTGAAGGGTGAAAAAGGATTTGTGTTTTTGTATATCCAACAAAAAAGCTGCCAACAAAGCTAAAACAGATGATCCAAAATATGTAACACTGATGGATTAATTTTCTTTATTCCAGCAGCCAAGATCATAAGGGAGAGATTAACTAAAATATCAGAATTGCAAAAGCATTTTAATGTGATGAAATATATAATACATATACATGAGATCATTTTTAAAATTTAGAGTTACAATGTCTAGCCATACAATTTCAAGCCCTTACCACACAAAGACATTTTCTCTGACAAAAGATGATACCACAGACAAAACAACCAATATATTGTCTAGACAATATTACTGTTGCTCCATTGTCTTGAACATTTAAGTATATAGTCAATAAATAAATGCAGAAAGGGACAACTCCGCTGGGGTTTTTCTTATAGTGTAATGCCTACTTTTATTAACTTGCAAATAATTCAAGTACCTTAAAAGCTAAAACTTTGGTACATTTAATCTTTTGGCCAAAAGATTGTCTCATGTTCTAAGGCATGTCATACTTTGTCAAAGATACCTAGGATATTTCAGACAGGTGTAAGATTGATGTAGGAATCAATTTATAAATAGAAATAGTTTGTTTTCATTGAATTCTGTTTGGAAAACAACAAACCTATGCCTGGTATTATAGACCGTTTTCATACACTCAGTTTTCAGCCATTCTATTTAAGTATACTAAAAATAAAAAACTATCCATAAGATATTTTAAAAGACACTTTTAAATTTTGTTTACTAAAGTCAGTAATAATAATAAAATAATAATTCTTTCTGGGTCTCACAGCATAAATCATGAAAAACACCTTCCCAAGGGACATCCGCCTTACAGAGAAAGCAAGATAAAATTTACACGCTAGAAGAACAAATTGCAGCACTTTTGTTCTGAAAAGATAATTTAAAAAGCAATTTCTTTCAATGTTCAACTATGAACTACATATGATAAATGGACTACAACATTTGCAAGCTCCCAGGAACTCAGAGATACTGAAATTCTTATGAATCATTTTCATCTTCTCAGGTGGGCATATTTTAAGATGACACAGGAATTCAGTATCAGCAAGTATCCTCCTGCAACTTCATTAGTCAACTTAGAAATATAAAGGAAAGGTACAGTTGCAGCAACTTAAAGAGATGAATCAATGGACGATCCTACAATGTTATAGCCACCCAAATTACACCACAGGGTTACTGATAAGGAATCTAATGGAACTTAAGACATTATTTATTTGCTGTGTGTTCGATACACTGTACTTTACATTTGTACATTCCTGCTTTGCAGACATGAATTTCCCATCTACTCTTTGCCAAACATTGCCCTAAGCTGAAAGTAAATTCTCCTTTATTCTCAATGCTGTTTTATCATAATATACTTGACATGATTACCATGTTAAGAAAAATCAGTAATTAAAGTATTTAAGTCCAATTACTGACAAAATGTTGCAGCTCATTTATTCAAAGACCATATACCCAGACCTCCTTCAACAATTATCTCTTTGCTGAACAACAGGATTTCAGCAGGACGGCTGGAAAATATCAACCTTTGGACTAAAACAAAAAGTGAAAGTATACATAAACAACTGCAAACACACATGTACATTGTTCTTCATAAATGAATAGCTTGTGTTTTTCCTTTGTATGTAAAAGAAAAAGTGAAAGGTACAACTAAATTGTAAAGATAATAAAAACGAAACAAAAAATAAAAAGATGACACCTGCTAAATAACACCCTTATGAAAATGAAAGAGCTAGACGATGTTTTAACTAAATAAGAATTATTTCCCTAATAGCTATCATTAGTGTTGTTCTATTGTTTCTCTACTGACAGATATAATAGTGTTCATAGGCAAGAAGACCAGGAGAAATTATCTTAATTAGCTTGTCAGACATCTTGCACAATAGAGGCCATGAGGCTGCCCTAAATTAATTTCTCCTTTTATGGTCTTGAATGTACATACATGCTCAAACTCATCCAAAACGACTGTTATGGAAAGTTCTCTCACAGTCTGGAAAAGTCCTAAATTTTGAACACTAAAAATGCATGCCCCACATCCCATCTCAGTTTAATGTCAACATTCAGAAAACGCTTTTGCCTTGGAGCCCTACCACTACTCTGTTCCTGTTTCCTGTGTAATAAAGATCACAGTTCTCTTAAGCCTTCCCTTTGACAAGACTCATACAGTCCCACTACCCTCCACTCTACCAAGTGGCTCTTCAGCCACTCAATCACCTCATTTTCTCCAAGACCCCTCTGTTTTTTCAGAAACTCTCATTAACGGTGGAGTTCAGAATAGACGTGGCATTTAAGGTAGGGGATATTCCTTAATCCTCCTTTCATATAATCATAGAACATTTTGGATTGGAAAGGAACATCAAGGAACATCAAAGATCATCTAGTTCCAGTCCTCCTGACCCTGATCAGGGATGTCTTTCAGGCTGCGCAGAGCCCCATCAACCTGGCCATGAACACTTCCAGGGACAGAGCATCCACACAACTCTGCAATTTGTTACCCTGCCTCAGCACCCTCATCCTGAAATATTTCTTACTTGTACCTGATACCTAGCTATGGTCTTTCACTTTAAAACTGCTACCCCTTGATCTGTCACTACAGCCTCTGGTAGAAGTCTCTCTCCATGCTTTTTACATGCTCCATTTATATACTGAAAGCCCAAATAACTATTCCTGGAGCCTTTTCTTCTCCAGACTCAAAATCTGAACTCTCTTAGCCTGTCCTCACAGGAGAGGTGCCCCAGCCTTCTGATCATCTTCATAGTCTCCTCTGGACCTGCTCAAACACTTCCAAAACTGTTCATATGTTCGGGAACCCAGAGCTGGATGCAGCACTCCAGGTGGGGTCTCACCAGAGCAGAGCAGAGCAGAGGGGCAGAATCACTTCCCCTGACCTACTGGCCACACTTCTGATGCTGCCCAGGATATGGTCATCTCATGTCCAACTTTTCATCCACCAATATCTATCATCTTCTTTGCAGGGCTGCTCTCACTTAATTCCTCCTCCAGTCTGTATTGCTACTGGGGATTTCCCTGATCCAGGAGCAAGACCTTGCACTTGACCTTGTGGAAAATCATGATGTGCCTTGGGCCCATTTGAGATTTTTAGTA
Source organism: Petroica traversi (assembly GCA_025920805.1). Classification (NCBI taxonomy): domain Eukaryota; kingdom Metazoa; phylum Chordata; class Aves; order Passeriformes; family Petroicidae; genus Petroica; species Petroica traversi. The sequence continues at coordinate 10,768,188 of JAHLSL010000019.1, forward strand.
TTTATTTTGACAGCAGCCTTATGATTCTTAGGTCTTTTTCAGCACTACTGCTGAACAGAAGTTTCCACATCTTGAAAACATTGTGCATACCTTTCTTGCTAGAAGTACAATAATAATTTTTCTGTACTAAGCAGGAATGACTCTCGGTTAATCCAGATAACTCCAATCTTGGAGCTGTGAGACGAATTTGGAAAAAAAAAAAATCACAAAGTCTATCACTCATCTGAAAGTCGAGACAACTGGACATAGTAAGAGTCTCACCATTACCCTACCCAGCATTTCTCACAATTACCTCTAACACTCCATTGCCTCTGCCCTGCAAGCACCTGGCACTGTGTTTTGCACTGTGCATGGCTCTCAGCTATGCAGCAGTCCTACCTTCCAAGTTCATCTACTTCTGCAGGACGAAGACATTACTGCTGCACCTCAGCAAGCACACTGGCACAGGAAAGCACTCACATTCTTCCTGTCTTTGTAAACAGGACTGGATTATTCGTGGGTTACAGCCACTTGTCCTAAACAAGGGCTGGTTCCTGCAAAGCAGGTGTATCCCGTTTCCAACAGAAAAATTTTGTTCCAAATGTGGGCATTTCACTAGTGATTTCATGAACTTGCTACTAAAAAAAAAGAATATTCACTCTTTGCTTTCTAAAACTAGGGTGCTACCTTCCCTTACATTCATGTTGTTACATTCGCTTAAGGGATGAAAATATTCAACCCTTTCCAGCTCCAGACTAGCAATTAGAGAGACTTGCAGCAAGTGTACCAAGCCTACAATGATGGCATGTAATGTGAAACCACAGTGTTTGAGTCCCATTCCTTGTTCACTTTTGTTTTGACTCACTTTCTGCTGATTTTCACTCAACCACTTAAAACCACTGTTAGGGCTTTAAACACGGTTCATAAAAGCATTTCTGCAAAAGATGTTAAAGACAGACTTTTGCTGAGGGTGTTCTTATTTAATGTTGTGAAACAAAGGGAAGCCATCTAAGTATTTCTTGTGATGGGGAGCTTCATCAACATATAGCTAAAAAAAAAAAAGCTGAAGTCTTCAAACATCATCTAACATCTTCAAACAACTAATTTAGGAGATAACATCATTTTACTGTTTCTCTTTTTGAAAGATTTTCCATATTAGTCAATGGGCCTTCCCTCTAATTTAGCATGTTCCAAGCATTAACTAGCCAACAACATGTGAAACACATCAGTCACTACTCCCTGAACATGAGAAAAGTGTGAACACAGCAGAACTTTGGTAAGTTTTAGCCATGGTACAGGATACCAAATAAAACAGTAATAGAAGAGAGAAGGGTGAGTAAAGGAGAATGAAGAGATGCTGGAGCAAGAACTAGAGGGCTGAAAGTTATCTTTAAAATAGAAACAATCCTCTAATAATCTAAGAGCAAGAGGAAATAGTTTTAACACATTTCATGTAAGTAAATAGTGTTAACTTCTAAAAGGGTACACCACAGCACAGAGACATCCTTCAGTTTTATTGACCAGTTCAGGCAATACTCTTCTAAATAGGTAAGTAAAAGCCTTTTTGTGCTCTCAATCATCCTGGTACCTTGTTTTCAGAGTACACAATATATGTTTAAGGATTCTTTTCAGGCTAGGTAACTGCTGTCGAGTAACAAATTTTCTTGTTCCTAACCAGTAAGCAGAGCTTTAGCAATAATCTTTTGACTCCAGAAGTACTGCCAGAAGGAAGGACAACTTCCATTTCAATTAAATGTTAAATTGAAGGTTGGAGGGAAGATGCTAGGAGTTTAGCAGAAGCATGAACATCAAACAACTTTCTCTTCAGTAACCTGCATGAGTTTTTAAAATTTTGGTCACAGGTCAGAAGGATTTCAGTCATGAGTAATAGGGAAACAACAAATTTACCCTATTCAAAAAGAACTAATGTTGCCTGATAGAGATATTTCAATGACAGAACTGCTGATCTTCGAAAATAAGCAGCATGATTAAAATAGCTTAAATGAAAACCACCTTGCTGCAGATTTGACAGTCTCTGACTGAAAATTTCAATAAACTCAAATATTTATTGAAAACAAAACACAAAATATAAGTATTTAAAATAATGTCATTTTATCATATCACCATAAAACAAGAAAAAGTCTTGCCATTGCTCTATGTCTCTCCAGAAAGGTATTTTAAGTACTTTTATGTAGTTTTCTTACTAATTTCAGTGTTTTGGTTCTTAATACTGATGGTTTACAGATATGCAAAAACTTGTATTTCTCACTTCTCATAAGTTCAAATAGGAAGATGTATCTGAAAGCTAAATGTCATCCCTATCCAGCAGAAATGGGATTTCTTTGCTAAGCCCCTAAACTTCCAAAATTCCTTAAGTCCTTACCAGCTTTATAAACTTAATACTTTTAAATGTCATCTTTCAAGCAGAAAGCAATGCAGTGCCATCAGTCCACAAGTTAGTTTTAAGTATGAATTTTGCATATTTTTGAACACTGTCTTTTAGACTAACCACAAAATGAATCTGCTGAAAAGCAGGTTCAGCTGTTTGGAGCAATGTGTGGGCTGCCCACCAGGACTACTGCTATTCACAAAGAGAGTACTAAGAGGGACAACCCTGAGCCTGCAGCCACCAAAGGAGTGGCACATTTCACTGGTGACTGGTCTGAGGTAAGATCAGCACAATACAACACTAAACCCCAAATACACAGCAAGAAAGGAGAAATACACAGAAGGGAGTAACTCCTTTGGAACTATCTACAGGGAAGCAGTAGGTAGCACTTCATATCAAGCATTTTCTATCAAGTACTGGCTGTAACTCAACAGGAAGAAGGGATATTGTCCCCAAGCAAAGTCCTATTCGACATCAGATGGAGAGCCCAGCAATTGCTCCTTATCACACAAACTGACAGGTTTGCATTTTCTGCTCCTACAACACCCGGCATTAAACTGCCAGCCTAGGAATGGCGAGAATTACCAAGCCACTCCCAACTGGTAGAGACTAATAGGTTCTTTTAATGTCCCCTCTCTGAAGGAAGATTTTTTTTTTCTAGAAGTGCCTGGCATTTCTATTTGATAAATTCTCTGCTAGTGCTAAGGGCTGGTGATGTGTTTTACCTGCCCTTGTATCTTTCCATAGCTTGACACAGCTATTACTTCTGACTTTTGCTATTTTTGTTAAGAGAGCTGAGAACTGACCCTTGTCAGTACAAGTAAAGTGCACGTATATTATCTGTACAACATCCAGTTCTCCCAGTTAGGAACCCCAATAACCTTTTGGGTCTAAGTTTCCAACCACTGATTTCCCCTAAGCTCCTAGTGAGGAAATTCTCTCTCCACCATGGGTGTATCTGATGGATACAGGTTTCTATTGTATACATAACCTCAAATGTTCTTGTGAGTTATTTTGTAAGCCCAAACTAGTTTTCTAGAATGTTCAGGATGATGTTGGAACTAAGAAATACTCATTTCAATGCAAAAAACCCCCAAATCCAACAAACCTGACAGAACTCTATCATCCTCGATATATAACTGAGCATTAGTATAATAAATGGTATGGAAAAAAAGTGGTACAATAGCAATGGGATGGTAATAATTTCTTATTTTTGATTCAAGCATTAGGATAGAATCTGATGGCAGGACTTGATCAGTGTAATCATGAAGAAGAAGTTGCCACAAATAATGACATAAAAAGCAGAGTTTTCAAAAGTTAAAATAAATTAAAAAAAATATACTGCCCATGACAGGAATAAAAACCGATAAACAGGAAAAATGAAGGGGTGGGGGAGTTGTGTGTGTGTGTGAGCATGGCACAGCATGAAAAGCACTTTAAAAGGATACCAGTCATTCCAAGTGTCTGTTCCAGGCAAACAGAAACAAAAAAGGTACCTGCACTGTCTGACTTTTGTACCTGAAAATTTGAAGGCTGGATTCCCCTCACACAGACTTTGTGTATACCCACAGGCTCCTGTAGAGGAGCAATGATTTTAAGGATACTGAAATATGTTTTTTTTTAAATTCCTAGCATTTAGCAGAAAGTTTAGAGCAGAAAGACATCCTTCTGACAACAGGGACTAGCATAATAAGAGCAGGACACATAACCCTGTTGTTATCCCATCACCCCAGCAATCAAACCAGTTGTCAGGAAGAGTCAGATAGCCTGGCAGAGTCAGATACTTAGAAATTAAGCAATGTGAATATATCCTACTTGTTAACTTTCAGATCTGCTGTAAAGGCAGAGCAGCTCTGAACAACACAAAATATGAGACAAGCTACAGAGTACTGATTTTAAACCTCTGAAATGCAATTCATGGAAGAAAACAAAAGACTTCTACTCAATTGGTGTGCCAGTCAAGCTAGTGTCCTTTAAAAATAATTCCCTAGTTTAAACTAATGACATTTATATTTGGTAATGGACTTCAGGTGGAATTCATCTTCCAAATTTAGACATCCATCTGGGGGTGAGATGAATCATGCAGTGAAAGTGCTTATTTCTCTCCACTGCCTATAACGGGAGCCTACAGAACCAGCTCATGTATAGGCAGCCAAAGCTGGCATTCACCCACCTGTACCCTGACAGATAATGCACAAGCTTAAGTGGCATGGTCATCTCCTTCCACTGACTCAAAAAATCGGGCTAGAGAAGTCCTTCAACAGGCGGAGAAACAGCAGACACAAATTAGCAACTGGAATTAGCTCAAGTTGTCTGTAAATATTAGCACTCACTATTTTCCCCCTGCACAACAGACAGATGTCTGTTCACGGGAAAATAAACACACCTTTCAAATAAAACTACACATGCTCCTGACATCTTTGTACAAATCATGACATCTGTTGAATACAAAATATTTATTTTAAAATAAAGCAACCAAATAAGGAAAGCGATCAAAGAATCAAACTCTTCAGACAATATTGTGTAACTGGATGAAAATATTTCACAATGCCTACTAATTCCTTAACCTCAGCCTAAACTTCAACAATGCTTCTACAGAAAGCAGGGACTAAGGATTCAATAATCAGTGATGTAGTAAAGTATACTACTAAACCAAAATAATAGATTGTGATTGAACCAAACAGTACAATCTGTTATTTGCAGAGCTGCCACCTTCACAAAAGGAACAGGGCAGCTACACTTAACAGAGTCCCTTGTTTCAAATAGTGTGAAGATTCTCAAATGGAATACTGCTGTCCAACACAATATTACTTCTTAATTTACAAGTGGCAAGATCTCTTGATATTTCATTAGTCATTAGAGACACAGAGAAGTATATTTTTATCAATAAGCATGTCTGGAGGAGGAAGTGCAATACAAAATCACTGCAAAGGAGTCAGAAGGGAGAGCAGAAATAATCTGCCTACAGTCAGCCCAGGCCATGCATTTGTTCAACCTCTACACACACAAAACCACCGCTTCCTTAGAACACCATTACATGACCAAAATGTACTATGCACCAGTAAGAGGATAAAGTCTTATGAAATTAAGCCATTGACTGACACGTACCTGCAGTCCTACTCCTGGTCTGAACACAAAAGGATTTTATATTTTGGGGATTTTATATTTTGGTGGCACGCACATGGTTTCACAAAGATAAGAATATAAAATAAAGGCAGGCTTTAAAACAAAGTAATGGCCTTACTAAGCAAGATCTAGAGGTCCATGTCCATTCAAATATCCTCTCACTAACAGCAGCCAAGTGTGGAGCATGCAAGAATACCAAAAATACATAGCAATGCTTCCCGAGAATATTCCTTGATCCCCCAACAGTTTGCAGAAGCAGGATTTCCTGAACAAGAATAGGTAGGTATTTGATGATTCTTCCACGAAACAGCAGTTTCCCTCTACACTGATGTAATGTTTAGACTCCTTAAATTCCTGAGGCAAGAAATTCTATAGCTTAATTACACATGCTGTTGGGAGCCACCTCCTTTTGTCTGTTTTCAATTCATCAGCTGCTATTTTCATTAGATACCTCTTAGTGTGCATGCACTAAAAAAAGACAGTGAATAAATACCCCCTATTTTTGTCCCATTGGTTGCTGAACACTTAACAGGATTCTGTCACACTACTTTTTGGTCACCTTTTCTACCTTCACAAATTTATGCTGCTCCTCTAACAGAAACTGTTCAATATTTCAGATTTTTTCTTCCTTAAAACTTCAACTATGTTCTTTTTGCAGTGATGACAGGGATAGGTGTAAGCAGGGCAAAACTGCATGAGATTATTAAATTTCTTAAAAGTTATAATAATTTTTCTCCCTTTCTTTCCTAACTGTTTCTAGTGGCAATAGTCAGCTCTGAGCTCATCTTTTTAGATGAGAAGCCAAGCTTGTTCCTCCCCACCTCCAAATAGAACACATGAAGCAATTTCCCATAAATTTCATCTCCATTTTAATGTCTGGTTGCTGAGCAATGTCAAGTCCCTGCATAATGCTAGGGTCTGCCTTTGCATCTGCTACCCATCAGTGAAGTCTGTGAGCTCACTTTTCTTCTATACACCTTATTAACTTGAACATGCTCTGTTAATATAACCCTGGAGAATTGTTGCCTGGAGCCCCTCTCTACTCTATTTACTCCAACTCTTCCTCTTATATTTTAGTAATTAATTTAACCACATAAAATCCCCCTATCCTGTGGCTGCTTGGTTTCTTTGAAATTCTTTGGTGGGGGTCCTTGTCAAATGCTTGTTGGACATCCAAGGAGATTGCTTCTGTCAGAAGACTTATTCATGTACTTGCCTTCAAAAAACTTCCAGTGAGTTTGCAAACATGACATCCCTTCACAGCAGGATTTTACCTCTTTCTCAATACATCATGTTTATCCACATTACTTTCATTAATATTATTTTGACTGATTTACTTGGAACAGATCTCAGGCTTAGTAATCCATAGTTCTGTAGCCTTTTTTAAAATAGTGTCACATACAGATTAGGACACTATAGATCACACACACGCAATTGTATCTTAGCCAGGTGTTGGATTTGTTGCTTACTGTCTACAGTACAATGTTCCTTGCTTGCTTGTTGTTTGGAAAGCTGTACTTCTAAAGTGCAAAGCAGGCCTCTCTAAAGACATGGAAGTGGTTTTCATTTTTTCCACAGAAGGTCTAAGCATTATCTTTAGGCAGATCAGTACACAGCAAAGATTTACTTTAACAGTAATACTACAAACATTTAATTGTATCAAAAAGCCTCTCTTATCTTTCCACTCTGTAAATAAGAGTTCCATAAATATATGCTCCTGTGCAGAAGTAGCCATTCAACTATGTAATAGCTGTCCTAATTACCAGAAAACACAAATGAGCTTGTGAAGACACAGTTATTCATTTGCAAATTAGACAGAATTCAAAGGGAAGTAAAACATTTAACATCTTTTGGGAGTTGAGAACTTCTGTGGAAATTACAACCAATAAGCAGGCAACTTGAGATATGGACTAAAACAATGTACACAAGTATTTTCAGGCTCACCAATTTTGTGTGAAGTTGCAGTTTTACAACACCAAGTTTCTAAGCGCCATCTAAGTTTCAGGTTTAAATTCACACATTTTTTCTTCAACATAGTGCCAACTTTCATCTCTTCTAACTCACATGTCCAAAGACAAAGCGTTGAAAATTAGCGTTATAAACTGATCAAGCGCTTTTCTGTGGTGAAAGCTCAAATACTAAGTTCATTGTGACCGTATTTCCACTGGCAGGATGTTAAGGTTAAATGTAACAATATGTTTAAACCCAAATGCAACTGTTTCAGCTCCTTTTTCTCCTCTGTATTTTGCATCAGTCTAAGAGGTGCTTGCAGTTCTAATTCCAACAGAAAAGCAGAATGGATTCATCAATTCAGTATGTTTAAATCAAATGTAAGGAGAAAAAAAATAATTCAAGATTGGTTAAAAAAACAAACATTGGAGCAAGCATAGTGTTCACATCCTATGTTTTCACAGCATTAAGAAGAAAAAAATTACCCTAATTACAGATCTTGAAAAAATATGAGAGGAAAGCATATCTTTGTCTTAAAAGCCTCAAGTGCTGCTCAGTCTTCCAGTAAGCAGGAAAGTTTGCAGTAGCCTCACTGCTGCTGTGAGAGAGAGGACACAGCTGACAATGAAGCCATACACAGCCTTGGTATTAATAGCAGAAAGCTAAGACACCCAAGAGAACAATGCAGTTGCAAAGAGTTCTCTCCCCTCTTCCCAAGCTAGGAGGAACAAACAAAGAAACAAACCTGTCTGCAAAAACAAACAAAAATATTCTGACTTTCAACACCTGTATTTTGTTCATTTCAACTACCACACTTCCTGGTTTAGCCTCCCTAAATCATTTAATGAAAATCACAGAACAGCTGAAAGTGGAAGGGACATCTGGAGGATGCCTATCCCAACCCCCTGCTCAAAGCATGTCAATGACAGCAAGTTGCTCAGGGCTGTGTCCAGCTGGGTTTTGAGTTATTGCCATGGATGGAGAATCCACAACATTTTTTGGACCACCTGTTCCAGCTATCTATCATCCTTACCATAAAAAAACCCACTTTTTTTCTGATATTTAAATGGAATTTGCTGTATTACAATTTCTGCTATCAGTGGAAACTACCGAGAGCAGCCTGGCTCTATCCTCTTTATTCCACCCTATTAGGTTATTTACACACATAAGGTGCCCCCAAGCATTCTCTTCTCCAGGCTGAGCAATCCTAGCTTTCTCAGCTTCTCCTCATAAGAGAAATTCTTCAGACTCTGAGTCATCTTAGTGGCCCTTTGCTGGACTCTTTCTAGTATGCCCATGTCTCCCTTGTACTGGGGAGCCCAGAAGCAGACAGCACGCCAAGTGTGGCCTTACCAGTGCTGAGTAGGGGTAAAGGATCACCACACCTTGATTGGCTGGTAACTTTTCCTAATACACTCAGAACACTTCTGGCCTTCTTTGTTGCAAGTGTCACATACAGATTTCCCACCTGGACCCCTGGGTCCTTTTCTACACTTTCTTTTCAGCTGACTGGAGCCCATCACACGCTGGAGCCTGAAGCTGTTCCTCCCCAGGAACACTGATTTTCCCTTTACTCAGCTTCTGGAGGTTCCCATCAGACAGCTCCTCTGTCAATGTCCCTCTGGATATCAGCACAACCTTCTTTAGATTATCAGCTCCTGCTGAAAGCTTGTTGAGGGTGCACCTCTGTGTGGCCCCCAGGTCAGTAACAAAGGTGTTAAACAGGACTGGCTCTGGTACTGAGCCCCAGGATATACTGCTAGTGACAGGCCATCAGTTTTTGAGCCACTTGTGACATTGGCACTGATGCCAACCCTTTCAGCCCGTCAGGTCAGACAGTTTCCAGTTGCTTTCACTGTTCACACACCTAGCATGCACTTCATCAGTTTGTTTATAAGGATGCTATGGGAGACAGTGCTGAATGACTCGCTGAAGTCAAGATAAACAATGTTCACTGCTCTGCTCTTGTCTACCCAGTCAATCTCATCTCACAAGGTGGTAAAACATGATTTCTTCTCTCCGCTATGCTGACAGATCCAAATCAATATCTTGTCTTTCATATTAGCAAGTTATTCTAGCTCCTGTTCTTCATCTTCTCCAATCTAAGCATTTGTTTTGGTTTTTTTGCTTTTGATGTCTACAATACACTTACTAATAGTTGCACATGTACTAATGGAGATGTCCCTAAAACAACTAACAGTCTCACATCACTGCTTAACAAACTACTTATTCCAGCCAGGCACTGAAATAACAATGCTTCTTTTTTTCTCCACAAATGTATGTAAGCTAGTAGCAATGTTGTTGCAGCTGTAATGGCCTAATGACCTCAGAGAAACAAGGAAAACACCCTCCTCCCTGCCCCCAAATATACTCACGACTCACTACCATGCCCGTAAGAAATTTTCTCTGAGTATTTTGTTAACAGCATCCTTTCTACACATTTAGGATAATAACCATATTTTGTCAGGCTCTTGACAGAAATAACATTTCTCAGATTTCCTGGCCTCTCTGAAACAGAAACATCAGGAATTTCAGGGAACATCTTCTCCACACGTTTTTTTCTTAACTTTTTTCCACTTTCTTCCCTTCAGAAGTGCCCTGAAGAAATACTGCAAACTATGCCTAGGAAAGGTCCATCTTACACTATCAGAGATGAGAGAAAGCACTCGAGTGATGGTGTAACTAGAAGGTAAGCTTACAAACTCCACTAAAACTAAAAATGCATCAAAAATTTTTGACCAGCAAAGAACTGATGCAATTTTCATAAATTCTGTCCACTTTTAAACAACTCCAGGTAATGGATAATCCAAGTAGCTGCTTGACTAAATGGTAGCTCAGCTCTGTAAGAACTACAGTAATGACAGGCTACAGTTGTGGTTTTACACTGTATTATACATCCAACTAAGTGTTTCAAACACATGCTGCGGCACTAAATGGAACTGGAAGAGCAGATTACAACATGAATCCTGTATTCTTTCACCAATTTAGTGATGTACTGCCAAAAAGGAGTCCATTTTAAAAGCCATGTTGTACATTTGGCCAAGACACGTCCGCTACAGCTCCAAAAGACCACGGACGATTGTCTGACAATCACTCCTGGGCTACTAATGCTCTCTGCAGCCCAGTGATTGACTAAAAATTTTTAAATAAACTTTGACATAATCCTTATCAGATTATAACAGTTTTCAAGCAGTTGATGCTCTGGGCCAGTGCTAGTTGACAGCACCCGTTTAAAAACTCTTTCACACCCATACAAAGTTAAATCAGCTTGGCACTCTCTCTGGTAGGCAATTGTCTCCTTAAAGTATGAGCACTATTCATCCAAGTGAATTGCTGCATTAAGGGGGCACTTGGCTGGCATGGGGAGGACCGGACTGATTGACAATGTGCCTTAGTCACAAAGAAGTTGTAGCAAGAGTTTCTAAAAACCAAAAAGCAGTTAGGACCGTGAATAAATTAAGCAGGCTGAAGACACAAAAGTACAGGATGTGTCCAGGAAGATGCTGGTGCTTCAATAAGCTTCCTAACTATGACTAATCTTAAAACAGTTCTTGTGTCTTGTTTTGTAAACTTAGCATCTCAAGTGTTTCAGAGAATTTCAGTTTATTACTTAACCCCTTAACACCAGCTAAATATTGCAACAACAGTTATTCATGGAAGATTTTTTCCAGAGCTATGTATGCTAAACAGCTAAAAGCTCTGTGAAGCTTCCTAGGGAGGGGATTTCATTTCACCTCTGAAATGTTAACAAAGAAATTCGGGGCAGCATTTAAAGGCTCATTCTCAAATTATTCTAAGGAGATTACAATATTCCCATCCCCCTTCCTCTTGTGAAATTTCAAAGAGAAAGTATAAGAAACCCATACAGAAAGTGCTTAGGTCATAATAATCATGAAGACTATTGAATTAATTCAAAATTCCAACAGATTCCAGAAGCACTGGAAGAAAAACTTTATATACAAGAGTGCAAATGATACATTTTGCAGGAAGTCTAGCAGAGTATTATGTAAGTAATCACTACATTTGAATTCATTTGTCAAATATTATTTCTTCATCACTTGTGTACACAATACAGATACTGTAGTGTAAAGCATCAGTGGAACTCAATGGGATTACTCCAGACATCACCAGCAAACACATGGGATAACACCCAGTTCAATCTCAGGTGTAAATAACTTACCCTCTTCTCACCTCAGCAAGACTACATAAAACCACTCAGAATGCCAGCCTGAGGCTGTAAACACAAACAAGGCTCCTCAAACCTCACAAAACTTGCCATATAAAGCCTAGATTTAAACAGATTCCTTTCATCTACTTAAGGATAAACTGCTCAAAAGTTTGAGGGCAGTTTACCAAGTGCTTGTTTTCTCATGGTAATTCTTATGCCACACAGACAAAAAAGCTCATAGGAAGATTCTAATTTCTATAAAATATTTGCAGTCAAGGTTAAATGACATGTTATTCACTCCTCAATGCAGTGAACTAATATAATTGTACTATCTAATTGAAAAAGGGAAAAAGATCTTTGATTCAACCGCTAAATTAACCAAGCTGTTTGAGCTAACAGATCCAATTTCACTGCCTGTTAAGGCAGGCAACACTTTTTTTGTCTTCATTTTATACTCTAATGAAGTCTACTTCAATAGATTTGCCTCCACTTATCCCTGAGGACAATTTAGCCCTTTTGTGGAAAGCTAATCCAGCTCTCCCTGAAGTCAAGGGGAATTTTGCACTTGACTTCAGTGTAAAAAAGGATCACATCCTAGAATAGGAATGCTAAAATATCTGTGAATAAAAACAGGTTCAGATTTTCCAGTTCCTAATCAGTCAAAAAAATGCACCAAACAAACAAACAATCTTGAAACAAACCTTTAAAAAAGAAAAAGAAGTCTAATTTCCATTTCAATTTAAAGCATGTGAGAAGTTATTTTACATGGTGATGTTTTTAAAGAGAATGAACCCATTCAGATATCCTGACTGTAAAACTCTTCTATCTGCATCTGCTTTGCCTTTCAGTTTCAGGGGAACTCAAGGGAAAAAAAATCCATCAAATTTAGGAAATACTTTAAGAGAAGCAACAGTTTACTGGCATGGTTTTCAAGCTGTAGAAATCCTGCAGCAGTAACACTTGCAAACTGTTCAATTTTTCATCAGAGCAATCAGGGTTTCCTCAAGAACATCTTAGGCTGTGATCAGTCCACTGGCTCAGAGTTTTTCCAGGTTACTCTGTTGGCCTAAACACAATTTGATTCCATCACATAAATTACCTGGTTACCTGGCTACACTGTACTACACATAATCAAAATGCAGTAAATGTTTACTTCTAACTATTTGTACAACAGCAAAAATAGATTACAACAGACCTACGAAGCTGAATTAAATAATATGCTGACTGACCATGTCATACATATTTATAACAGTAAGTTACCCTTCTGGTGGTATTTTTTCATTATTTAAAGTGGAGACAGAAAGAATTTTTTTACTTTTAGGACAACCTATACTGAGTTTTAAAAAATACTAGAACTATGTTGTTAGCCATCTAAACTTCTAACAAATTCAAATCACCAAACTGGCAGAGCTAATTCATTACCTGAAATCAGAATTTGAATACTCAAATATCTAAAGTCACATAAGCTACTGCAAATGTAAAGAATATTCCACCCCTCAATGTTATTTTGATACCGGTTCACTAGAATCTTAGAAATATTTAGAGAAGACAAGGTTAAATGACAGAGATTTTTTTTGTTTCTATTTTCAAAGAAAACAAGAACTAGGAAGTATGAGATCTATCCATTCTAATGCCTTAGAGGTTGCGGTGACCAAAATTATTCACAAACTAAAGCCAATATTCCCCTTTGTAAATAAATATATCAGATTTAAAACAAAATGTGGTCTGCGCTAAAATTATTGTCCTCTATATCCTTATCTAAGAAGCAACATATTAACTTGTACTTTAAAAACACTGATTATTTATACAAATTTCAATCAGAATTTCTACTCAAATGCCATTGAACACAAACTAGGAAGAAATAAAAATGTCCTGCATAGAAATTGCACTTACATTGCTTAAATAATTACATATATAGCTTAAGAGAATTATTAAGACACTTTATTATTACATTAAATATACACACAGAAAAACCATGCCCCTGGCAAAAAAACTAACTGGATTAGTGTAAACCTAATATGTAGAGTCAATATATTTTACTGCCTAGTAAGTCTCAACCTCTTTCTTTGGGAAAAGAACGAAGAAGCCCAAGTGTAAATCTGAGGTAAAATTGTAATTTAAAATACCCATATAAAATAAAGATGTCATCCTTGTTAATGTAAGTCACGTATTAACTTGGCTATGATTTCACCATGTATGCATCAGATTTAAATAGTATTCTGATGGTATGTCAGACCTAAGCGAAAGGGAAGGGGAGGTAATCAAAGAGCCCTAGATTTAATAACCAATGCAAATGAATTCCAGAATATTTAAATACACCTACTATGCATGAACAACTCAAACGTTTCCAGGGAAATAATTTTTCATCTATAAACTAACACTTGTCTCATTTTACATACATCATGATAGCCTGAATCAATCAGTTCTACGGTTTCTACAGTGTACAAGCAAAGAAATAATTCCTAAAGAGAAAAAGAAGATTGATATCTTTAGCAAATTACATAACGTGCAATTATTCAGCAGGATATTTTGAAAGCTTATCACTTTAAATAGCCTCAATCACTATGATTTATGAATTGCGTTTTAAGTGTGTAGCTGTACTTAAAATACAGTACAGAATTGTACTTGAAAGTAAAAAAAAAAAAGGTAGCCATATTACTATTGCATCCTGGCTTCTAAAGCCATGTACAGTTAGCATTTAAATTTTGTGTGTTCTTAAGTTGAAAGTTTTCTACTTGCATTTTGCTCTCTCACTTAGAACCACAGAAAAACAACAACAAAAAAACCCTTAAAAACCCACCAAACACATAACCCTTTTTTCACCCATCGACTACAGAACATTAATACGATGTCTACATCTCAGACTTGAGAAAACAAATGTTATTCAAGAAAATTTCCCCAACTGACCAGTACTAACAGCTCAGGAATGATCCTCGTTTTCCCTTATCTTTTCTTCATGGGCAATTGTTTTCAATAGGAATAGTATTTTTCTCTATGCTTTACTACAAAAATATAATGGCTGTCTGTAGTGAGACTAACATACTCTTTTTCTCTCTCTCCAATGAATGTTTTTCAGTTAGGTACAGATGAGCTGATGTGGCCAATGCTATTATAACCTTTAATCATCCATTAAACAAATATTTAACACCAGTATCAGCTAAACAAACCCATCCCTCTCTTTGCTTTCAGGGCTTCATCATTCTACAATGCAACTTCTATTCTAAAATATATGCCACGGGGAATCCCTAAAAAACAAAACCAAAGAACATAATTGGGCAAAAATCCCATATACCACATGTCTCAGAAGCCAGAGAGCACACTTATATTTTAAGATACTGCTGCAGGAAAAAAACAGAATACTTTCTATTTAGAACAGGCAAAATCAGAAGTGCCATCTATTGCTCAAAGAACTTTTTCTGAAAATTACCCTCTAACTGAACTTCCAAGAACTTTTACCTGAGACATTAAGAATTTATCTTGAATGGAGTGGATAAAAAAAAATTAAAAATCAAGGCAACAGATATTTGCCTAGATAGACTTCCAGTCTGATTTATAACAACTGTGCTTTTAGTAGGCTTCAGCTAAAGAAAATGTGCATCAAAGAGAAGCCCTGTTCAGATTTAAGATAAAAAACCTCAAACAAGAAAAACACCAGTGTTCCATCCCCATTCAGTAAGGGACAGCCTTTTCTTTTAAGAATTATACACAACTCACCTGGGCTAGTCATCACACAATGCAGAGAATGGTCTTTGCCTTGCAGGACTTACCTAAGCCTTGCATAAATTAGCATTAGGAGAAAGGAAACAAAAATCCTTATTTTCAGGTTCACCTGTCATTGAAGTATTGCAGGATTTTCTTTTAGGAGAGATTACCTACAAGCTCATAAAATGTATTACTAAGTATGCTGGCAGCTTCATCAGAGCATCGCCACAAGTTCACAGTTCTAAGGAAATGTGGAGCATTTCAACTGAACTACGCAGTCCGAGCTGGTCACAAACACTAAATACTAAGTATCAACAAAACACCAGAAGTCCCAAACTGTTCTGCTGGCATGTTCTGTTTTCAGCTCAAGAAGGCATAGGAAGAAGGACACAAACTACTAGATTTTATCACCATAAGCCATCCTCTCATTTCATCTCACCCTTGCTGAGTCCTCATAAGAATATAAATCCCACGTCCTTACAGATTTTTAAAATGCGAACTTTGCTACTAGGTTTGTGCAGATCTGTAAATTTTAGGATGTTTGGAGACTCCTGTTTTATACATATTTCAGATCTAAATGTCACACAATTCTGTATTTCTCATGGAGTAATTCTTATCAACTTTTAACTGATGCACTACACATTTCTTCTGAAGACTCAGTTTGGAAATCAGTAACGTTAGGTTTTTATTTCAAACTGCAGACCTCCAAAAAACAGATCAAAATCAAGGCGAAGAAAGGAGGTACAAGAGATCGAAAAAGATGTGTGACTAATCCTGGTGATTTGTTTTAAACACTTTACAATAAAATACAGAACTTTTGTATTTATTTTTAACTTTCTTCCCTCAGTTTTGATAATGTTTTCTTTCCTAAGTTAGGCAAACAAATGCTAGTTTCAGATAAATGTGCACTTTGAAAACGAGAATATTTTCTAGATATTAATTCTATATTCATTTTTCAGTGAAGCATACTTTGACCAAAACCTTAAAAGCACTGTTCATCTGTGAAGCACACGTTAAGTTAAGCCTATTGAAAAGCTGGGTTTTATGAATTAGACCAGGAATCCATCAAGCCCAAACACGTCTGAGTCAGACCAGAGGTCCACCACAGGCCCCCATGATCTGAAATGCAGGGCAATACTCAATGCTCAGGAAGGGAGCCTAAGAATTAGTAAAGCCTGTGGCCACACTATCCTCTGAGCAGTCTTATAGCTTCTAGACTTTGGGGCACTATTACTGGCAAAATAAAGTATTTATGCTGAACAATAAAAATCAACCAGAAACAGGAAGAATATGTAATAAAAAAAGAGAAGGACTTCGGAAGTTTTTTCTTCTATTCTTCTGCGGTTACAAGTGTCACTCATGATTTTAGTTTCCACTAAAATGTTCTTGAAAAGCAAGAAAATACAGATAATAACTGAGACCTGTTATTTCTTTGCCATACTTTAAGCATTAATATTTATGTTGTTATCTAACCATACTTAAAATAACTCATTAAAACTGGATTGTTCACTATTAATTTGTTTTAAGTCTCCCTTTCCTGGCTGACTGCCAAAACAGTTATAATGCTATACAATTGCAATACACAAGAGATCCATAGCACCCTCTAATTACTCTTCAAATACCTCACTCAAGCACTGCCTTTTCTTACAATAGTGAGGCCATCAGGTAGGGTTGAAAATCTCAAAACCTTTAGCCCAGATACTTAATTTTATTTCTGAAGTTTGCCTGCACCATCAAAATGTTTGCCTGAACTACAGACAAACATTTGTAACATGACCACCATCCTCCACTCGGATCCCTTTTTGCTACAGGGCTGTCCATCCTGGGAAGAATACCTGAGACCTGACTGCATTTATACTCCACAATTCACATCATGAATAAAACACTACTGCTGCCTCAGTTTTGCAACACTAGAAACTGCTTTGGGCAAAGGAACACAACCCTACTAAAATCAAACTCTTCCAATATGAAGACTGAGTTTGAATGTCTGATTAATGCCACAAAATTCTCCTGCAAGTTTCTCCAAAACAAAGTTAAAGGCCCTGATCTACAAAGCTTTACTTATGTGAGTGTGTTTACTCAATTCTCAACTTCACTGTCAATGGAATTAAACAGTTATTCACTGTTTTAAGTCTTGTCTAGCTAATATTAAAATTTCAACTAAAAGGGCTCATCACTTGTGAAGAACCATTTTCCCCACACTTCTCGAGACTTTTGGTGTGAAGAAAGCCACAGGAACATCTTAAGCTATAAAAGTTTTTTATCTCTCTAAAGTGCCAACACAAAAGTCAAATTATTTGATGTTCAATAGCACCATCCGAATTAAAAATTTACATAAACATTTAAGATATAGGTGCAGTCAATATTGATACTTATTAGAGTCATATAACGCTATTATAACAGCATTTGCCTTCCAAAGATACAAAGATAAAATAGAGCCAGATTAGCAAAAAGTTATCCCATTTCCTATGCAACAACTAAGAGAGTTCAAGAAGCTAAAATACTAATTATTCCAGTCTGAGGTTTTATTTCCTCAGCATTCTCCAACCATGCTCTATAATATTACCTAATACTACAGTCAAGAAAAATCGAAACAAAACCCCAGTCTTGGCCACAACAGTCAACACAGCCTCAAATGCAGTTAGTGATGATCTCTACAGCAGCATCCCACTGAGCTGTGGGGCTCGGATACAAGCCAGGGTTAGCTAAAAGTCCAGCTTGAGGGCTGGATTTCAGCTGTGCATGGCTTTGGTCCACTGACTTACGGGACACAGCATGAAACCCAGTGCTCTATGTGGTGCCTATCCAAAATGACAACAGAGAGCATTTCCCATACTATTTCCAGCTATCCTTTACATTTTCAAGGAGTACGTGTTTAAATCTAAAGGGAACAAAAACTCATGCATAAGTAATTGTGCTGACTTACTCAATTTCTAGCATTAATGTTATTATCTTGATCTCTGATCCTGCAACCAGCCGTGCGTGTTAACTTTACCTAAGGGTGCAGTCCCACTCATTTCAGTAACTTCATTTGGTGCCAGTTTCTGTTTTGATGCACTGGCACCATCAAGGATAACCCCCCATAAGTGGAAAAGACCTCTTATAACCTAAAATTAAACTTGTTCTACAATTAGTTGACAGCATCTTTTCAATATGACTTTTTCCCTCCTAAACTCAGCATATACATGGCAAGTTGTCCAGGCTTACCTTTGAAACTGGCAATTGCTGATACAATCTGGAACCCTACAGCTCTAATCGTTGGTGTGAATGCAGCCAGGGACTGTAGTGATTGAAAGAAGTTCCCATATGGCAACTGTAAAGCAGTTCCTATTTTAAAAAATTACATAAAATAGTGGTTGCCACATCATAAGATCCCTCACTATAAAACAGCCTCCTATTGGCACTCTCAAGGAGACCAGAAATGAAATAAATCCTGAGACTTCGTTATCTACTTGTATTTGCAGGTGGTTCCTCCAGGACAAAAACTAACCCATTCTGTTACAGTAGTTAGAGAAACTGCAGTTCTCCCTCATGGATCAATCTGTTCATCAACAGGCACAGGACTTTCAATACTAGAAGCCTGAAACCTTTCAGGAGGACTTCACAGAATCCACTGGGTCTGTATGTACTCACAGAAGGTGTCCTACCTGAAAAAGGCTGCTTGGTGCAGCACAGCAGAAAAAGGATGCGTTCCTAAAGTCATTTTTGTGTTAGTATGGATACCAATTTTTAAATAACATCAAGGTATCTTCCTCAAACTGTGATCAAAGCATGGGGCAAACAGCTGGATGCAAGTAGAGAATATGGATGAAAGAACGTATTTCTTTTCATTAATGTTTTGAACACAAGGAATTATCTGTTGAAAATATACAGCTTTTGTCCACATGCAGCGCATATGGAAAAGTAAAATCATGCAGGTAGTTCAAAAGGTAAACTTTGACCACATAATCTGACATGTGCCACACCGCAGACTTTTGCATCGCTGTCACATGACAGCCATGATTTATAGGACCGAACAAAGGGACGATTCCATTCTTCAGGAGCTGCAGAAGTGTGCAAAGCTCAAAATAAAGAGAATTTCTTTGGTGCAGAAGAATAGTTCTCTGCTCTGTTGAATGAATATTGATAAAAACCCATAAATTGCGAAGTTTTTCAATAATTCTGTTACACGGTATGCAGCATATCGAAAATGTATTAAGTATTTTTCCAGATATTTCAAAATAATGCAGCAATTTAAGTATAATTTTAATTTCCTTCATTTTGTAGCCAAATAACTGTTGTTGAGTAACAAACATTTCCTTAAAAATCTCTCTTTATAATACTAAATATAGATTAAAGCTGCCTTGGGCTCACCACTCTCATTCCAGATGGAATTGTACTAGGGTCCAGGTATTAAATAACTATTGAAAACTGGACCAGTAGCTCTGCAAGGAGCAAAACCAGGGAGGCCCCATTTCCTGCATCAATTTCCAGCCTGAGGTAAGCGTTGCCATGAACTCTCTGGTGTGCAGGTTAAAAGCTCCATTCTACCTGGCTTCCTTACTTTCAGAAATTTTGTAGAAACTGCTCACCTGGGAGACCCCTGCTGCCAAGTTTATTTGAAATCTTCTAAGAGCCAGAAGAGTTATTAGAGGGACTGAAGGCACACAGAGATTATAGTTCTATTTGAGCAGCACCTGTTAAGGAAATAAAGCTAGCAAAGCACGTGGAATAATTAATTACTGGCAATTGCTGCTACTAACTACTGTCACACCTGGTATTACTGGATCTCTTGCTTTGAAATTCAGCAGAAGCACAGGGCCCATGCTGCTGTCTCTGTTGGCATCACAGATGCTACCTTTTCCCAAAATTAACCACAACACCCTGGCTGTGCAAAACACACACATAGCCTCCACTCTATGTTCAGTAGGAACCTCCTATAGCTACATTTACAGGCACACCTCAAAACAAGAGTGGAAGTGCACGGTTTTGTTGTTTGAAACGTTCTTCTATGAAGCCTACAAAAACAGGGTTATGGCTGAACTGTATTACCTACCAACAGAGATACTGCAAAGGTAACTGACAAGGCAATTTTATCCCTCTTCCTACTTTCCACACATGAGAGAAAAAGACTCTGAAGTAAACTTTCGTATCTACCCCCCAACTAAAGATCAATTTCATTTGCAAAATTTACCTGAAGCATCATTCATCTGTCTATGAATTATTAAGTGAAAACCAATACACTTTCTTTATCAACACACTCCAAGTTTCAAAAGTAGTTTTGGAACGTTCTGCCACTTTACGTAAATTCAAACATCTAATTTTTAATTAATGACTGGCCTCTGCCTCGGGTTAAATCCAGCAGGTACATCTGAGTACACCTTAACAACATCAGCTTCAGAAATATGTCCTAGTTTTCCCAGTGCCCGGTAGACCATACCTACATGCAGACAAGACACCTAGAACCACACATATTAATATAATAACCATATCATAGACTTCACATACTTGTAATATTGAATACTGGAGAAGAAGTCACGCTAGCCCTTGGCCTGAGCACACAACTTTAAGCACACCAAGCCTGCGGGTCTACACAGAAAGTTATGTGCAGACTCCGCAGGAACAGGGGCCTGTGTGTGTCGAACACATTTTTATTTTAAACTGCAAGGAAGGCAAGGAGCCTTGATGAAGTGTGATGACCGAACATTTAAATTAATGACTCAGAAACGTAAAGCAATCGTGTCCCAGGCTCGATAATGGAACATAAAACAGAACAGCGGGGCGGGGGGAAGAAAAATGAATAGAAGATAAAATCACGCAGGCCAAGCTACAGGCGACTCCTGAATTTTGCCCTTTTACAACCTCCGGCCCCGCGCCGGGAGCGGAGCCGGGAGCGGCGCACGCCGAGCACCAGCCCGGGCGGT
>JAHLSL010000019.1:10789804-10831018 GCA_025920805.1 Petroica traversi
GGCGATGCGGTGCCGCAGCGGCCGGCGGGGAGCGGCGCCGGCAGCTCGGGAATGCCCAGGGCGGCACCGCGGAACAGACCTGTCGCCCGAACAGCGAGCGGAGAACGAGCCTGTAAATTCCGCCTCAGTAACTCCGGGGAATTTTGAGTTGTGGGTTTTCCACTCGTGGCGGTTCCATGAGTCTGCGTTTCGTATTTTGAGAAATAAAAAAAATCGGATTTGTGTCAAGGTTGGCTTCATGGGAAAAGGTGGTTCAAATGCGTCTAGCCTTCAGAACTGCAGACTGCAGGAAGAAGCAAAAGAACAGAAAAAAATTAAGCTCAGGAGCCAGAGTTACTGAATTTTTCATAGGCAGATCGGCAGTTCTCATTCAGCATTATCTTTTTTTGTTTGCAGCTCTCTAGCAGTCAAATTTACATCGCTCCCTGCTTTATTTTCTTTAAAGGCTGACCATAAAACAGTAATTGTATTGGTCACTAATGATAACCTAATATAGTTTAGTCTTAAGAAAAGAATTGAGTCAGGATGTCCACTTTATTTTGCAGGCACTGCTGCAGAGTAAAGCCATTTGTATTTTTGAATTTCAGATAAAGCAAACACATGTATTTGCTTTTAGAGGACCACAGATACACTTAAGCAGTTAACAAAATACCAATAATAAAAAACCAAAAGTGTTCTAGATTTGGAGACTAAATTCCATAAATTGTTCTCATGTAACCCTTTTAGAGTGATGTAGCTTATAATTTCCTGTTCAGTCAATCTAACTCTAAATCAATTCTGTACAAAATTGATTTTTAATTTTAAAAACAACAGTGAGTTTTACAAATTGACCTAGGCAATTAATGACTTAACAGTTTGCAGTCTGGTTGAAGCTGTAGGTCTGCCATGGCTTCACAACTCCAACTGGGCTTATGATAGTTTTGAGTTAGAGCAAGGTTTGAAGTCCAGTCTCATTTGTGGGGTTTTGAATACACAGGCAAGTGTTGCTGTTTGGTTACATTTACAGCACAGTTGTAAAACTTGCATATCTGAAAAACACAAAGAGACCTACTTGTGTTATCATCTTCATTATGTTCAGAATGACTCACTTAAGAAAATGACTGCATTGGGCTAAAGCTTCATAGTTAGAGACATACTGGCTTTTGCCAGCTGTCGCTGTAATTTGACTTCTGGGTTTCAGGTTCTGTGTTGATGGATGGGATTATGTAGTAGTCCTTTCTCACAGCACCTGGTGATGCCTGCCAAAAGGTTTGTTGGGACTCTCAGTTCATCACAGCTCTCCTGTTGCTTCCTCTCCTAAAGACCAACGTAAGGAATGATTCGGTGGGTTTCTGAAAGGCTGAGCTGTGAACTCTGTCCTCTCCTTGCTTTCTTATGTGTATGTGTGCTATTGGCTGCCACAGACAGTACTGGGGCCGCACCAGTGATTGATTTGGTTGGTAGTGGAGAGACTGTCACGCTTAATTTCAAGCACAGTGTGATTAAAATAGCAGAGCAGTTGGGGAGAAGACGAGCTGACCAGTGCCATAGCTGAGAGCAAGCTCAGACTCACACCATATGGATGTGAAAGAGTAGATGAGGGTTTGAGTCGGGAGTCTTGGAGGCTAGACATGCTTTCATTGCAGTGGAAAAATTGGCTGCGTCTTAAATTGTCATACACTTGTCACTGATAGTCTGAGTGCTCCTCAGAGTGTTTCTTTTATAAGGAAATGTTGAACAGGTGACTTAAACCAATCAAACTGTTGGTGGTTCAGCCTCATTAATCCTGCACAGGATGGGACTCTGGGTGTTGTTACCACCTTTTGCCTGTCAGACAAGCAGCCTGCAACCTGACTGCCATGAGTTACCTGGGTAAAGCTCCCTTCCCTCTGCCGTCCCTGAGTGGGCTCTCAGATGTGCTGCAATGCAGGTGGACTGACACCGCTTGGTATTCACTCAGGGGACTGAGTGAATCAGCCAAAACTAGCACAAATCTCAGCTGCTAGTCAGGCAAGGCCAGTGCCTGCTTCTAGGAATTCCCCCTCTCTTTTATTATTCTGCATTAAATTACTATTTTTGACCTTGCTCAGGAATGAGGAGGGAGGAGCTGCTCCTGCATGCTTTAGCATGGCTGGAATATAGTGTAAGAAGCTACTGATGGAGAGGTTCATTGCTGTCATTTGCTGGATACAATTTCTCAAATAGTGCTTCAGACAGGCTCAGCATTCACTTAACTCCTCATCTATGTTGCGTGGTTAGTTGGCATTAACTTAATCTTGAAGATTTGTGCAAATAGACTATGTTTAGGAAGGCATTCTTCATGTACTATCTTTGAAAATTCTCATATATTTGAATTACTTTTTGAGTAATCATTTATATAATCCTTAACGTGTTCGAGGAGGATCAGATCAGGTACGTATTATGCCAAATAAAGTATTTTTAGGGTGATATGGGACAATACAGGTGTAAGAACAGAAAGAAAGAAGGAGGAACAGAGGAATAGAGATGGAGACAGGCAGACTAAGATATTTCAAACACTGATGTGGATTCAGTGGTTTATAACTGGGGAATACAGGACTTGTATCCTGAGATATTTAAGGAGATGGACAGATTGATTATCTGAAGAGCTTTAACAGTACATTCCAAAATTAATCGATAGTACATATGGTAGTAACCTTAAAATATCAACACATTCTTGAAAACACTTGGTGGGATGACTTTCTAGCAATTCAGAATAAATAGAAAAACACTATAGTTGTTCATGGGCAAACAATTTTTTCTTTTAAAAGAAATAAACATTTTTGCTGGACCTAAATTAATTCCCTCCTTTTGAGAAATAACTGAGGTAGTCAAGGCCTCATCCTAGCTATTGCTCTTTAAAACTGTGGAAAACAATGGCATTTTATAGCAGCACCTCCTAAAATTCATGTGCAAAGTTCCCGTTGCTCTTTGTACAGTGTAGTTAATTACAAAAAAGCAGTTCATCTTGGAATTCGTATTAGTCACTTGCTTACTTTGAAGCTCTTGGATCAATATTTTAAGAACACGGTGCTTAGCAAAACATAGGTATTTCTTTTTAATCTCAAATATATTTCTTTTGAATCTGAATATTCTAGGCATTAGTCAAATAAGTGGGTAGTTTTTGTCATGTTAATTTCTATTTAATATTCCAGAAGCTATTAATAAAATCATTGATGTTTAAAAGTGAAACATCTTCCTTGGATATAATGCAAATTACATTCCAGTATAGTAGTTCAGTAAGGAAATGGGAGTGCCAAGTCATTGTTTGGTGGATCTGTAATTGTTTCCTTTTCTGAAGCAAGCATCCTATTTAATCCTCATGTTAAACTTCAAGATGTCCCATTCTGCCTTAAAATGCATCTGCATGTCCAAATGGCCAAGATCTTTGTGTTTGGTGCCCGCATCTATTTGTGAGGTTGAATATTCCATTCTTTCTCAAATAGCACTTCTGTTCGATCTTGCATAATGTGTCTAATTATTTATGCATATTATACTTCTAGCAAGTATGTGGAGGGTTCTTTTTGAAGAACATTGTTTCAAATATTGTTTTTGAACTTACTAAAAGTTAGGCTTAAAAGCGTGTTAGACTTTGAAAACCCTGTATTCCCAAACCTGTTGCTATTTACATTTGTGTCACATCCAGTTACATCAGACACGCTGGATTACATTGTATAATGAAAGCCTTATTGCTGTACTCTAATCTTTATCTCTTTATATCCGATCTCCTTTGAATTGCACATGAGTATTGCTTATGGTTACTTAAAATAACTACTGCTTTTGTTTCAAGGGCAGTGCTATATATGATGAACACTTAACACTCAACCCTGCTTTGGCAGCAGCTACACATCCTCTGTCTGGTTCTTGCGTGATTTAATTGAGAAGCCTGCACACATTCTTTGTATTTTTTTTCCATTTAAATTTCATATTTTAAAAATCAGAAACCCGTGAAATCATACATGGTCAGAAAAAAAGAACAAATTTGCTTCTGCCACTGTGATCTGAGAGATTTGGAATGTATGCTTTCCTCCTCACAAAGCAGGTCATATACTCTTAGACAGAATGAAAAGGGACAAAGAGTAGGAGGAAAAGAAGTTTGTGCAGTAAAGCTGACCTGAACTGAGGTTGGTTTTAACATCACTGCCAGAGTAGTTCATAGCCTTTAAAAGACTTCTGACCTCATTTGATAGGCAGTACAAAGAAGCAATCTCTGCTGACTTTGGGAGACTTGCACATGTACATACTCGTTATATGTATTTTGTTTTTCATGTACTGGCTACCTGAGACAATACTGTGGGAGTTATACTTAATAATGTTAGTAGCTGCAGAATTAATATGGCATTTAGGGAGCACTGGAAGGGGATTCTGCATCAAAATGTCCTCTTTTCCAGGGCATCGTGAATTTCTAATGCTGAACACACAAGCTGTTGTGGTGCTTTTATACATGACTTCATAAAAAAAAAAGCCAAGTGAAACAAAATTTAAAAAAAAAAGCTTATTCTCCTATCATCAGTAATTAAAACTTATTTGTAATTAAACTTAATTAAAACTTACACTCCACCATGCTACCACCTTGCTTAAAGATGAACAAATTCCTCAGGCTGTGTGAGTGCTCTTTATTATACTTTGATGCTCAACAGATCTTTTGCATTTTCTTTGACAGGTTGTTTTTCCTGCCCTAATGTTTTGAGGATAGTTGAGATAGTTGCTGGTCACAACCTGAGGATCAGAAAGCCTTCCTTCTTAATTTAGACGTTAATGTGATGAAAATTATTACTTTGGGAATAGTTCCAGGAACAAAATCATCCCCTCAATCAGTGATTTCAAACAAATCCTTAGAACGAAGCTTGGATCAAGATGGGGCTGTTCACTGTTAGAGGTGGACATAACTGTTGTGCATCATTTAGAGACCTGAGAAAACTGGACATTTGTCAGATATGTAGGCTTGTTTTCTCAGCATGCCCTCTATTTCTGTTGCTTTCCTCATTACTTTAATTTTCTCATCACCATTCTTTCAGGTGGAGGTTACAGTCCCCACAAGTCTGCTAGTGTAACTACAAATGGAGTTTTTCCTATAGTTTTTCAGCTCTGCCAACATGATCTTAGTTTATGTCTCCTAATAGTTTTCTATAAACCAAGAACATGTTGATGCAATTTTGCTAGGGAGTGATATATATACATTGTTGTGCTCACTGGCATGAGGAAAGAGGTAATAACATAGGGAGGCCGATGACTTCTTATGCTACCTACAACCAGAACAGTCTGAATTTTCTGGAATATCAGAATTTAGGAAAATATAATGTGATTGCATTAATAGATGAGGGGAGAGCAGTGGTGATGGGTAATAGGGAAGACTAGATGGCTCTGTTTTCCTGGTATTTAATTGTTACATGGTTCTGCATGGATGTTTCTCAGTTCCCACCTCACTCCAGGTAAATACCTTTTGGTTTCCTTATCACTATCTGGTTTGTTCCCGTGAAGCAGCCACAGTCTCTTCCATTCTTCCCTGAGAATCTGTGTCAGGGCTGAATGAGGGAGTCATGGAGTCAGTCAAGGTAACAAACTACTCAAGAGGCAGCACTTGTAGAAAGCTTGATTCTTAACATCTGAAAAAGACATGAAGAGATGCCTGGCTTTATTAAAAGCCGAGCTTGTATAGTTTCCTTGTTAATTGTTATTATTGAGCATAGAGTTTTCAGTCGCCTGTAACCAGCCAGCTTCCCCTTTTTCTAGGCAGAGATTGTTCTTGGCAATTGCCTGCCTCATTGCTCTGACACTTGCAAAGTGAAAATCTGCTGCTTTCTCATCTTAGAAGGAAGCAACATTGCCAGCTAAGTAGAGCAACACCTCTGCCCCCAAACTGGACACAGCCATTTGAAATGTCTCAAGTCTCCCACACAGATATCAAGGATATGCATTTTGCAGTAGGTGTTAATAGTACATCCACCCGACAGCAAATAAGCCTCTGCACAGTCTCACTTCTCATGTAAAGGCTTTGTAGATCTAAGGTGAGTTCTCCAAAAATTCTATCTGCATTTCCTCTTACAGGTCAAGGACGTTGGAGATGCTCTGTTCCAAGGCTTCCAAGGCTAAGCCAGCATTTCTTTGCAATTAAGTGGGAACACAGAGCGGAACAGACCTCCCACATGCAATAACTATTGTGGGAAAATGTTAGCAGCTCCAAACTTCTCCACCCCTTGTTCAAAAAGAAAAAATATACAGGAATTAATAAAGAAGAAAAACTACTTTTGAGTTACTCTTCTCTTTGTTATGCAGGCTCCTGATTTGTCCTGATGTTTTATCACTGTGCTCCTTGGGCATCTGGCTTTCAGGAGAAAAAAAGGACTAGAACAGTACCAAAGCTGAGCCTGCCTTCATGAATGCTCAAGCTGGTGAGGGTACATCACAGCCACCCAGAACCTTTTTGTTCATAGTCTTCAAAAGAAAAAAGACCGCTATAAAGGTTCAGAAGGGCTAAGTATATTCAGAACTGCAAGCTATAAAAATTACAAGTTTATTTAGAAAGGAGAGGTTTTACTAACTAAATTTTGAGTTATTCTAAAAAAGGCGTCTGGCAAATAGTCCTTTCCACTCCTCCCTTTATTATGCAGGTAATTGATTCTGTTGTTTCAGATAACTGTAAAACTTCGGAGGGAATGTAAAAATCTTTACTTCTTTTTTAAAGTAACATCATATTTCACTATTTTTGTTTTGTGCAATTCATTAAATAGTTTGTTGAAGCCAGATATCGTTTCTCATGGAATAAATTGTAAATGATGGGATAAAAAGACA
Source organism: Petroica traversi (assembly GCA_025920805.1). Lineage (NCBI taxonomy): Eukaryota > Metazoa > Chordata > Aves > Passeriformes > Petroicidae > Petroica > Petroica traversi. The sequence goes on from JAHLSL010000019.1 coordinate 10,796,594, forward strand.
CATTTATAATTCTCATAACGGGCAATGCTAGTTAATAATATGCAAAAAATGTAGCTAAATGAAAGAAGAAAAATACCAGCTAAAGAAAAATATATAACATTAAGGATTACATTAGTATGGCTCACATGCTGCTTCCTTCTGCTTATTTTTTCTTTCACTTTTGGTTAAAGTGGGATTTTCCAAAGCACAAGAATTTCCTGCTACTCTTTCCTTCAAAATGGAGCCTATTGAAAATCAGACTGTGTGTTCAAAATTGTCCCACATTTTTGCTTTTGTTTTCTAATTGGGAAGAAAAACAAAACACAGTAAGTTCCAAAGTATTTTGGTTTTAAAATTTGGGCTTGGACATCTTTGATGCATCATCATAACAGCTAGAAGGGACACTATTTTTTCTTGCTGGAAAATGCAATCCATTCAGGAACCCCAGATGATGGGGGAAATGAGGGACCTAAACCATGACAAACGAATGATGAATAATGACAAATCATCCTGAAGCCAAACATTTAGATTTGCTTGGACAGTTCAAAATATTTGGATTCTTTTTTTTTATTTTCCCAAAGGGACATTACATTGTTTTGACACAACCAACATTTTCCTGTGGAAAAAAATATTACAGAAACCACTTTTCTTTTAAAAACTGTGAACAGAGAATTCTGGAGCATCAATAGAGGGAAGTAGTCAAGCCAAAACCATGCACATTTGAAAATGTCCTCTCAGGAGAATCTTATGACTGCTCCAACCTAGCAATAAGAATTCTGTTTGAAGGTAAGTGTATTTCCTAGACAACAAACATAACCTGATGAAATCCATGCAGCATAATTCGGTGTGTTTCAACACATTTGAAATATGATGCTTCACAGGGTCGCTTGAGTACTGTAAAAATGTGAAAGAGCTCTGGTGGAAGGCTTGGGCCTTTGACATGAAAATCACATTTGAGATTTCACAACTGTTTCGCTAGGACTGAGCATTTTTAAAAACCTGAACACTGCTTTTTGTTTTTAAAAAAGGCTCAGTCCACCAAGCATTTGTACGTTTAGAAGCATATTTCTAGCTTTAAAAACATGTAGCTAAATTCATCATTATTTAATATTTAGAGGCATACTCCTAAATTTGTTTTAAAAAATGGGCACAAACCTCTTTTAACGACATCAAAGTATTTTTGGGAAGATAAGGGTTGCCATACTCTTACTGAATTTTTAGGCTACATGGAGTTAGGATAACCTGCCAGGACATTTAATATCCTTGTAAAAGTTGCCATGCTCACTTGCTAGACGCTGATGACTGTCTCAATGCTTATTTGTCAAAGCAACCTGTGCTTTAAATGTGACAAACTGCGTGCTGGCTTCTTCTTCATCAGGGCAAGCTTCATCTTGTCAACAGTGGGCAGGAGGCAGAGCCTGTTATTCCCTGTTACCCAAGTTAATCACATGCTCTTCTGAGTATAAACAGGTGATTCACCAAGTTCAAGAGCAGAAGTGACCAACAGACCATCCAGAGTGTGAAACACTCTGAATATCTATCACCACTTCTCTAATTTCACCCACACTTGGACCTATCCCTTGTGCCAGGCCAAAGTGTCCCATAGGGATAGAAGGCTCTTAGAGATGGGGATTGCACAGCTTCGGGCAGAAAGGGTATAAGGGACCAACAAGTAAGGAGAGCAGAGCAAAAAGCCTGATGGGCATTGGAAGATGGCTGTTGGCACATGCATCATTTGGTCAGTGAAGTTATGTGAACTTCCACCTGGTTCTTGCAGGAGTGTGTAATTCTTTATGTTCTTTGTGTGTGCAGTTTACACACATGAGATGCTGGTCCTTACAGCAGGTCTGTTAGGGGCTTTCATGATGAAAAGAACAGTAAAATAGAAAACCTCTGCTATTCCAATCAGCTCTGAGCTTCACCACACCTCAGTGATTCCTGGGTGAGCTGTTGAAGAGCCCAGGATCACTGCAGATTTATCCTGCAGTGAAATCAGTAAATGCTCCATTTGCTTCATGATGTTTCTGGGAATGTCTGGAAAGTCAAATTAAAGTGGAAGAGTGGATTTCATAGCTGGGGGCTTCCCCTTGGACTGCTTGTGGCTCTTCATTAGCTCAAAGAAAACAAATTACAAACCCACAGAGATTTTTTATTCAACATCACCTGACAGTGCTGTTTATTAATACATTCACTGTGTTTCAATATAATTTTTGTCATCTTTCACCACATTTGATGATTTTTTTCTATAATTGCTTCGTTAGTCATTTCTGTAGGCAGCCTGGCAGCTGTTGCTGCAATCCATTTTTTAATTGTGGTTGGCTCTGGATTTAACAAAATGCAACTGCACCCTCTTGTGGAAGCTGCTAAGTAGATTATTTTGGTTTCCTGGTACCACCTGGTTAAGTTTTTTGTCCACTAGTTAAAAGAAAACAAATAGCAGAAGTGTCCTAAGGCCACACAGCAACAAAGCTTCCTGGAGAACTTCAAAAGAATAAGCTGCAACTTTGGAATGTCTGAACTCTGAAAACCTTTGAAGACAAACTTCAGTAGGGAAGACCTTCAAAGGCACCCTGGGAGACCTTCCTGTCCATGGCTTTTGTGGGAATCTCTGTCATAATATATTTTTCAAGGGAAACAGTTGGCATGGCTGTATGCATAGAAATCGTACATTTACAAGTAAGTCTAAGGACAATAATTAAATATATGTATCCAGCACAGACCTGAAAAATAGTTTATATTCTCTTCTCTATTTGTACAAGCCCAAGAATACAGATGTCAGTCTCTCTGTATGTGCTAATGGAAACAGTGCATGTTTTTGAAGGCTAATACACTTCTGAAGGGAATAGGTTAGGTTGCACAAAGGTTTAATTCTGAATTCTCATAAATCTCGACATGCAATTTTCTTACCTGCAACTGCTATGGACACTTTAGATAAAAGAAGTGCCTTTAAACTCATGAGTGCATCTGTACTCTGATCTATGAGGAAAATAGGGAAGCAGGAATAATTAAGGGTGAATTAACTGCTGAAACAACTATATTGGCATGTTCACCTCCTACTCTGCATTATATGGGCTTGCACAGAGTATCATACAATATTTACCTTAGTTAGAAAAAAAGAAAAATTGTTTACAGGAAATAAATCTTCCTTAAAAAAAAAACCCTCTCAAACTGTTTTTGGTTTTCTCTATTAGTGTGGACATAAGGATTTTCTACCTAAAATAAAATGAAGGAAAAATTGTTTAAAAAATACTCTTCATAGTATCCTCCATAAGCAGAGATGCTTACTGACAAAAGAGTAAAAATTCCTTGAAAGTAACAAGCTATTTGTGAAATTATCACATTCCATGAGTAATTTTAAAAGAAATTATACTGAAGATTTTTTATAATTTCTAATGCACAAGGTATTCAAATGCATTTAAGTCCAATGTAAGCAGCACTAGTTTTTATGGGCCACAGCCCAGCTGCTCTTTCTCAGAGCAAAGAACTAACCCGTAGTCTGCTTTGGTGTCAGTCAGAAAGATGGAAGAATTTGTCTTGTTCTCTGCAAATGGCTAGTTAAAAAAAAAAGAAAAAGTAACTGTCATACATTATGTATACCCTATGTAGAATTTAATTAGGTGGGTTGATTTGCATTTTGATGTCTGAACATGTTCTTGCACTGCCAGCACGCCTCACTGAGCGGTGAAATACAACCTATCGACACCTCTGGGCGGGGTCACCCAATTCAAGATGCTGGTCTGAAGTCAAGTTTTGGGTCCTGGTCTGACACTGACAAGAGTCCTGGTCTGACACTGACATTGTCTTACCTGTGACAGGGCTTCTGCAATTTTTGAAGTGCCACAGTGTTTAAAACTCATACTTCTTCACTGCACTTTTGTTCTGTGCTTTAAAGGACCTTTTGCCATCCTTGGATGCTGCATGTTTCTGCAGTCAGTAATGTGAGACTTTACAGACGAGGGTAAAGCCTCATTTTGCTTTCTCTGTTGGGTATCTGCTGCACTTTGTGTATTTCTGGCAGAACAGTGGTAAGCCTGACACTGTGCCAGCTGACCCAGGAGGAGCAGCTGTGCTTGCAGGTCTCCAGAAGGGGTGGCTCACACAGCCAGGCCAACTTTGGTCTCCATGAGCTACAACAAAGGGAAAGACCAAGTACCCTCACTATTGTTGACATTATAATTGTGTTACATCTTTCCACAGGGCGTGGAAGTACACACAGGTTGATGGGAAAAAGAATTAACAAGCACATCCTCACATATGGAAAAGCTGCTTTTTGGACCTCTATGTGCACGCTTTGTGCTGCCAAACTCAGAAGGAATCCTCTTAGCACACTTCAACCACAGGAGCTTGCTCCTTCTCTAGAGCAAGTGTGGATGTGAAGTTTATGCAGCTGCATCCCCCTTTCAAGTTAATTATATCACTCTGAGCACTTCAGCTATGATCCCACACTGCAGTGCCTTGCACTTGAACCAGCCTGCCTGTTTCCCTGGGCGCCTGCCACGGAGGTTGCCTCCCTGCTGAAATCCTGGCACATCACCTTGTGCTCTGTAATCCAAGTTTCTTTCAAGCTCACATACCCAGAATTCACCGCTGTAGCCATGCCTCATGTTGCTACATGACTTCAGCTGATTTCCCAGTCTCCCTTGGGGAAAGGAGTATATTCAGCATCATTTAAAAAGAAACCCATTGCTGAAATCCAAGGATCTACAACCTACATTATGATGTGCTACCTAAAACAGTTCCTGCATGGCTAGTAAAATATACAGCCATATCCAGCTCCTAGGATTGATCCCCCACTTTATAATCCTGAGCGCCTCTAACAGATACAACCCCACATCCCTGGCACTGGACCCTTATCCCACACTTCAAGTGCACTGAAAACAGTATTGATAACACAGAGATGTCTTAGCTGTTGCTGAGCAGTGCTTAAATCTGAGTCAAGGCATTTTCTGCTCCTCACACCCCACCAGTGAGCAGGCAGGGGGTGCACAAGGAGCTGGCTGGGAACCCAGCCAGTACAGGTGATCTCACATATCCAGAGGAAATTTTCAGAGGGATATGGCATCATGCTCAGCATATAGAGCTGGGAAAAGAAGAAGGAAGCAGGGGAACATTGTGTTCCTAAGTCACTATTAAGTGTGATGGAGCCTGGGTTGGCTGGACACCTCCCTGCCAATGGGGAGTGGTGAATTATTTGCTTTTCTTGCATGTAGGACTTTTGCTTTACCTATGAAGCTGTGTTTTTTTTCTCAACCTATGAGTTTTCTCACTCTTATTCTTCCAATTCTCTCCCCCAGCCCACTGGGGGGAAGTGAGCAAGCAGCTGTGTGGAACTTAGTTGCCTGTTGGTTCCACATCCAGTGGAACTGCACCACATCCAGTTAAGATAATTGGATACTCCTGGTATTAGGCTTTCAAAATCTCAATCTCAAAATCTCAATCAGCAAAACCCCTCCTCAGCTCATTTCTTCTGAAACAATAGCTTGAATATTAAATATTCTCTGCTAGATGCAGCCTACCAAATATTGCAGGTATCACTCATTCCTCACAGCAGAAGCTCTTACCTAACACTGTGAACGTTGCAGGGACCAGGAATGTTTGTTCCTCATTGGTCTCAGCATTGCTGGAGAATTTCAGCTCTAACTGTAATTGTGCCTTCATTTTGGCCCAAAATCACCAATACCTTACACCTAAACAATCTCCTTTCCTACAGTAACCCCAGCCCTTCTCCACATGGATACTGCAGGATCTTGCTGAATTTCTTCATTCCTTGCTGTCACAGAAATGGGACATGATTGGGGATTGGCAGGGATGAACTGAGAAGGTTCAGTTCTGAGCAGAGTTTTAGAATTGGCGTAAAGATTTGTGTTTTTCAAAAGAAAGCTTGAAAAATCTGTGTTTATTTTGTATTCCTACAAGAGCAATAAAGTTAGAATGGGGACTACAGCAAGCAGGGAACAAATCAGGGTAACAGGGCAGGATAGGATGTGGGTCCTTTCAGTGAAGGCTGGAGTTGCAGCTAGAAGTTCAGCTGGGAAGGGCTGATCCAGAGAGGAAGCAGGTGGTGAAGATTCTAGACACAACTGCAGATTTAACTCTGAGTTCTGATTAAAACTAGGGTTAGAGTTTGACCCTAATCCAGGGTTTAAGAGGGCTGAAGAGCCAAATGACTGCTAGATTGAAGAGATGTGTTGAGTCAGGCTGCAAATGACCCTGGCAGGGGGAATTAACTCACTGTTTGGGCTGGTGGTGGAAGGGATTGGTAGGATATATGTCAACTCTGTAACTGGGTTAACGTTAGAATTTGGTTCACAGAATCTGAAGAATTGAGGAAAATGCAGGAGCTTCTAAGACCTGTAGGATTATGGTGAGGTTTAGTTTCTTGATGAACCTGGTAAGTGCAGATGCTAAGATGGGGAGAAGTATTAGACTAGTTCAAGATTGTTTGGGTTAGTGTTTGCTTCTGCCCATATTGACTCTGTCAAATGAAGCAGGGGCCTCCTAATGAAAGTTCAACTATTGTATTTTTGGGGAAGAATGGAATAGACTAGGTTGGACAAAGCCAATTTTGATAAGTTTAAACTTAGAGCTAGTTCTGAGTAAACGTAGTTTGACTCCCATCCGTAAGGAAGAGTTGAGAGTTCAAAGGTTTTACTCAGGTGTCAGGTGTGCTGGCTAAGACCAGCAGGCACACACCTATATAAAAAGTGTATGCACAAATCAAACATTAACTGGTGTTCTCAGTGTCCCATGCAGGAAATGAACATACAGAAATGCACACACACCCCCACACACATACACACGCATGGTTAAATGTATGGACTCTAAGAAAACTGACGAATTGAGGTATCAATGTAAGAAGGCTTCAGAAAAACAATACTTCAACTCAAGGCCTAGATATCAAAGTCACCAAAGACAGTGACTACCACTCAAATTCTCATTAAGTCCAGTACTTACCATAATAGAACTCAGACAGTAGTAATTCCAGTTTATTTAAACATTTTCCACAGTTAATTTGAAAGTAAACCATTCACCCATTTTTTTTTCTAAGTATTCTGAGTTACATCTCTTTTTAACAATCACAGAATCAGAGAATATTTTGAGTTGGAAGGGACCCACAAGGGTCATCTAGACCAACGAGTGGACAGCCCATATGGGGATCAAATATGCGACCTTGCTCAGCACCATGCTCTAATCAACTGAGCTCATCTCAGATTATTCATGATGGATAAGGAGTAACATACATAAATAATAAATTGCATAATGCACGTTGCATAGAGGAATGCAGTAGCCTATGCACTCATACAACAAATTTTGTGGGTAGCTTGGTTTGGTATTTATAGAAAACAATACCGGTTCTTCAAAATTGTTGAATCAATACTTCAAGAACAGAAGATAAGTGCTCAGAGTAATCTTTCTTACTAGAATATTTAATAATATACTTTGGAGGCATATATTCAATTTCACATGAAAACCACAAGTCAGTTTATGTATTATACCTCAGAACAGCCTCTGGTCTTTTAAAACCTTATTCAAAACCAGGAGGATCTTCCACTTGTGTTTTTTGGGTTATATTCATCAACATATAAATCCTTCAGCCAGTAAAGCTATATCACTGACCTGAGCGGAGCTACTCATGAGAGAAAATGCTGCTGGGAAGAGAATACCCTTTAATAAAAATGAACATGGAAAGTAACATGAAGTTAAGTAACACCCTTCTCCTTCTCATCACAACAGACACTTTTGCCTTCAAATACACCATTCCTTGCCTGCTCTAGAAGAGCAGATAAGTGCATAAAAGAGTGGGGGCCTTTGGCATCTTAAAATGTGGAGTTAAAAAAAGCCAATTGCTGGGATGGGAACTCTAATACTGGGTTGCAGGGCCTAGAAGGAGGGGGAACAAGTATCCTCCTGTCTGCCTGTCGTGGCTCTATTTTTAAGCTCAGCCTTTGGGAGTTAGACTGCAGGTCCCCATTCCCAACATCTTTTTCCTTAAGGCTCCTTTCCTGCAGAGCTTGTTCCTTGAGGAAGTACCATGACAATCACCCTGACACTGATTTCAGGTGGAAAATCTGATTCAGAAGTCTCTGCAGAGCTGTTGGTCTACTACACCAGTGGTAATCCCGAGAGCAGGGTTTCCTCCATTTCTGTGATTTGCTTAAGTCAGGGCAGTTCTCCTGTCAGTCTCAATAATGCAATTAATATTACTTAATTTTGTTTCACATGCCTTCGTTGCAATTATAAATTATAAATTGAATGACATACTTACAAGAGTGTATCATTTAATTTGACAGATACTTTCAATTATAAGCACTTGTTTCAGTATGAGTTTCTTCCAGCAAACAATAATTGATGAGGGCAGAAATATTTGTCAGGATATTTCTAAAGATTTGTCTAGTTTCTTTTAAAAATTCCCCAAACTTCAAGCTGAAAAAAATATTGATAGAGAAAATGCCTGGTGCTTTGGGGTTTTGGTTTTTTTTAAACAGTGTGCTAAATTTTTAAGTACAGGATGCTTTCTTCCCCTTCCTGTTTAATGGAAAGTTTTAGAAATATATATATATATATTCTCTAGCACCCTGACTAGCTCTGACTTCCAAGTGAGAAATCCAGTCACATTACATGTTATGGGCAATCACATTCCTAAAAGAAGAACCTACATTAGAAGCAGAGCAAGGGCAAGTCTGCTCTTTAGCGTGGCATTAGAGTATGGATGAAGAAATGAATGAACCAAATCATTCCCATGCTGTGGGTCTGCCTGGAAAGGAAGGGAATCAATGACTGCAGGCTGCACACAGTGATGCTCTATTGTGGACTGAAGGAATAACCAGTATTGGACAAGCCTGAAAAATAGGGCTGCTGAAAGTAAAGCCTGAGACTTGCTGTGTTTGCCCAAATTCACGATGATTCTTGAAGCGTCTATCCTGGAAATACTCAGTTCAAGGAAGCTCTTGTTTCTGAGCATATTTTATTTCACAACCATTTCTCAGCACTTTGCCAGTCTTTTGGTCTCTCCTAGCACATAGGGTGCTTGTAAGCTGTGAATGTTTGCAGGTTGTTTCAGTGCTGTTCCTTCAAGGAGAAGTTTAATCAGATTTTCCTTCTCTTTTCAAAGCTGATAATTTTTGTCTGGAATGCTCTTCTCTTGGGTGGGAGATGGGACGTGCATCGGGAAGCTCCTCTCAGGCGTTTCCTGGAGGCTGCTCCCTTTTTTTCGTTCGTGTCCACCTCCCTAGTCTGTCTGTCAGCCTTTTGCTATTTCCATGGATTACAGGAGACATCTTGTGGTCATGAAGCAAAATCACGGAGCGTGCAGAGTGAAGTCTGCGAGGGCTGAGTAGTGATAGACTTCCATTGTCTCCCAAGAGTTTAGTTTTCCTTTTCTGACAGGGAATAAGGGAAACAGGAGTCATCCATCTGTCTGAAGGGGCCTTTTGAACCAGGGCAGCCTGGCTGAACTGGGACAGAACGAAGATTTGAGGTCGTGGAGGTGACATGTGGGACATTGTCAGCCTTGTATGTGAGTGACCTATGAAATCTGCTGCAGCTGGCTCAAGCAGATGTTTCCTAGCTGATGTTTCTTGCTAGCAGCGTGTCTCCTTGCTGGCAGCCACCTCTCTCCAGGAAGGAACGCTAATGCAGTTTGCCGCAGAGCATGGGAAATGAGGAAAAGAGAGTGCATTCCTATTTAACTTCAGCACAGTAATATTTTTGTGACACCGTGGAAATGGACATCCTTCAGCCAGTCTCCTAAACCTCACTTATGACAGCCTGTGGAATTAGGATGCTGCCAGCATTCTTACCAGATCAATGCAGAGGGAGAGTTCCATTGAGGGAGCCCGTTATTTGAAGGTGGCTGTTCAGAAAATAAAGTGGATTTTAAAAGTATAAAGAAAAGCAAGAAGGAAAATAAGAACACAACAGAAGGGGAAGGGTAGATGTTTTTAATGATTAGCAACAGGCATCTATCTCTGATGACAATTACAGTTATTGGTCAATTGCATAACAGCATTTCTCATCTGGCCTGGAGTTTTCATGTGGTTGGTGCCATGCCCATACATTTGGAAAATGACAGTATGTGCCTTGAAGAGAGCATCAGCTATGAGAAAAGCTAGAGCAGATGGAGGAGAAAAATAAGCGGGTTGTGAAAGGGTGAGGGAAGACCTGATACCTATCAGTAATTAATGGATGGGTACGGTTCTACACTTACCACCGCACCATACTGTGCTATTAAAAACCTTGTGAGAGAGCAGAGAAATAATGAGTACCCATGCTATGTGAGCTGGTGATAACAGTAGCAGCAAAAGGTAACTCCTAGAAGATGCATAACAAAAACTAACTCAGAAATCATTCAGTAGAAGTTTTGTCAGGCCAAGCAATCTGGCATTGAGACCGTACAGCAATCATTTGTCCCCGAGCTGCTGTTATCCATGGTGAGGAAATGATTCTTGCAAGTGTGCAGTGAAAAAGAACATGATCTTCCAGACCCCTTGGAGTCACGGTTTATTAGCAAAGGCTTGCAGAAGATGAAAATTCTATTTGGCAAAAGTCTGCCCACTCATCCTCATTAGCTATGGCACCAGTAGCTCCACAAGTTCTATTCAGAAGGGTATTTCATAAAGGATTAGTGTCAGGTTGACCTGGATACTTAGTTTTGAGATATAGAAATTCAAGATTTTGTAATAAAACATAAAATTAAATGAACAGTCCTTTCAGGGAAGAAAAGTAAAAGAAAAAAACCACTTCAGAATGTTTCTACAAGTGACAAGAGCATTTCGCAAATTTTTCACAACTTCTTTCCCTTTTCTTTCCTCTTTGTTGAATGAAATTATTGAAAAAAATATATTTTGCAAATGTGTCAATGATAAGGAAAGTGAATTCTCTGTTCTGACACTGTTTTCCCAACAAGCTCAATTAACCAGTTCACTTGTCTTTCAGAAGTAAATTTTGATCCCGTTGTTGAAAATTTTGTGTGCAGAGCTGTAACAGCTCTGCACACACCCCCTCACAGTAGAGCAGCACTTCTGAAACCAAATGCCAGCATCAATTGTGAGGGCCAGGGCATCTTGGGCAAGATGTCCTCTTGAAGCAAGACTGGAGAAATGGTACAAGCACAGTCTGGTCCTTCCAATCTCCTTGGAGCTTGCAGTGGCCCTTTGTGCAGTGTACACCTGCCCTAACCTAAATCATAAAATCACAGAACCATGGAACAGCCCAGTTTGGAAGGGATCCTCAAAAGTTCATCTGGCCCAAGTTTTCTTGGGAAAGGGAGCCTCAGTGAGATTGTCTAGCAACCTGACTAGTCTTAAATTGAAAGCCTTCTGTGTTAGGGACCATTTTCCTGGTAAGGTTGTTCCACTGAGTTATTATTCTCACTGTAAAAATTTTCTTATATCAAGATGAATCGTCTCCTAGTACAACTTGTACCCATTGCCTCATGTCTTTTCCATGTGTCTCCCTGTAAAGAAGGAGCCTCTCTCCTCCTTGTATCTGCCCTCTAAGTATTGGAATACTGTGATGAGGTCCCTGTAACCCTTCTCTTCTCCTTGGATGAAAGATCTAACTCCTTCAGTCTTTCCTCATGGGACAGGTTCTCCAGCCCTTTGATCAAATTTGCAGCCTTCATCTGAACCCTCTCCAGTCTGTTTCTGTCTTTCTTGGACACAGCAGTCCAGATGCAACCCTCAGTAGGAATGACCACATCTCCACTGCTGCCACTAATGTCTCTGCAGCTGCAGCCCAGGATCCCATCTGAGTTTATTGCTGCAGCCGTGCTGTGCTGACTGATGTTCAGCTTTTGTTGTGTACCAGGACCCTTCAGCAAGGCTGCTCCCCAGACACTCAGATCCTAACCTGTACTGGGTTCTTCAGCAATTTTAAATCTCTGTTGCATTTGCCTTTCTTGGCTGCTGATATATGTGGTTGACTTAAGAGTACAACCCAAAATCTATGTCTTCTGGAATGTTCTTTGTGCTAGGGTCTCTAGGAGAGGACAAGATATGGCCTCTTGGCCATGATTTTCTTCCTAGCCAGCTCTGATGTCGAAATGGATGGTCTAATACATCTGAAAAATGTTATTCAACCCTCATCCTTACCTCCACAATGGTGGGTGGACCCACATCAACTCTGGGCTTTCCAAGGACTCCTTATAAATTGCAGGTGTGGAATTCTTGTCTCAGAGATGCCTGTATGTGCTCCAGGATGTCAGACTTGTCAGCACAGATCAGGCACCATGTACTGCTCTGATGTAAACCCTGAGATGCTGTTCTGTGCCATTTGTATAGCTGGCTAGTCCAGAACAAACATTATAAGCTACAATGTTGAATGAATTTTGCTTATAAACAGGCATTGCTGACACAATATTATCTGAGAATACTAAGCCTCATCAAACAATTAGCTTCTCTCTTCCTCTTGCCTGATAAGGTGAGTGTAGCCACGATCAGTGTGGAGTGCTTGAACATACTATGCTTTGGGGCATTTCACATCCACCTCGCTTGCAAAGCTGTAGTTTAAATTAAACCTGCTTGGCAATAAATTCTGAGCATGTTTATCTTCAGGCTCCTGCAGGTACCCTTTTGCAGTACCCAGTCTCCAAACTTGGTTGTGGACTCTGGTTTTGTTTGAGGGACAAGTCAGTAATGTTGATATGTGGATGAAGCACATAGCTGCCGTCCACAGAGTGCAATTTTGAATGGCCCTGTATACCAGAGTATCCCAGCAAAGGGATGAAATTGGTAGAAGCTGTCATTTATTAAGTGCTGAATTTTGAAATTCTAGTCATATTTGAAGTAAGGTTTCAGCAGGGCAGGGGGAAACGAGGACAGAAACCTTAAAATCCAATCGAGAACAGACACACAACTCCAAGTTAAGCTGTGAAATTAGTTTCACGTAGCTGATGCAAGTCAGAGGTAAAGAACTGTTCAAAATGCAATTAGACATATTCATATGGAAAAGTTAAACAAGGACTGAACATCAGAATGAGGATACACACAATAATTCCTTAAGCCACAAACAGCCAGAAGCTGAAAGGGCTTGGGGGAAAAGTGTCAATGTAGGCATGTGCTGTTCTTGTGCTCTTAAGCATTGGTTAGCAGCTACTGCTGGAGGTAGGCAAGCAGTTTTGATGGACCATTGGCCTGAGACAATAAAACAGTTTTTAGGCTTTTGCAAGTCCTGGTTAGGCAGAGCTGTGAACTTCCAAGAGCATCCCACAGCCTGGGGCAGCAGGACCATGCAGGAGCTCACACTCACAGTGCCCAGCACACACGGGCACAGGGGAGAAGCAATCACAGCGGCACAAGGAGCACACAGAGGGCTCTGTGCAGGTTCCAGGTCCGGTTTATTCCGTACCCTGGAAGGTCCAGGGACAAAGACCCCAAAAAGGCGGAACACGGCCCTTAAGTACCGAAGGGGGCGGGGTTTACAACAACCAATAGGGAGAGGGCTGGGGCGGGACAATGCTGATGGATGGGTTGGGGAGCCAATGAGAAGGGGCAGGAGGAGGGACCAAGGAGAAGGGGCCAATGGGGCATCGAACTGGGGAGAACATTCCAGAGAAATTCCACATAAGGACAAAAGGGGCGGGAAGGCCAACGGGCCAGCTGGGAGAATGGAATTAAAATAAATGAATATAAGGAGAAGAATCTTTATCACCGTGATTGAGGAGGATAACACAGCCCTAGGGGCAGTGTTACCACTAGGCCCTTTCAGAATCCTGGGCAGCAGGCCCACGGCCTCCACACTTTTACATCTCCAACTCTGCTTACTGCAACTCTTTGGTCCTGCAGTCCCAGAGACTTCCATTTGTGTGTCCTGCATTGCAAAAAGACACCTCAAATGTGGGGATTTTTCATATGAGTATTCTAAGCAGAACAGTTTTCATAAAAGGGAAAACCAAAAATCCACAGAAAGTTATAGCATCAAGAAGGTCTCACATATTTCCTTCTGTGTCTGTGCTCCTGGAAAATCCAAGCAGGGTATCAAACTGACATCTCAGCAAACTGCTATTATTATCTGCTATTGTTCTTGCAATAAATTCCTCTCACCAAAACTTTGGCTTAGAGTAGGGGAAAACCTAAACTTTGTCAGCTGCCATTTTCTGTTGATGACTCCTTAAACACTTTAATTAGAAACACACCTGATAGTTCCTTTCAAACACATGGTGAGCAGCTGTCACATGAGCACAGTCAAATTTCTGCACTGCAGTTTTCTCACAAGAGACTTATTCCTAATATAGAAAAAAACTGCTAAAACTGTAGACCTTGAGCCATGTAGATTGTACTAATGTTGGTGAAAATTAGTTTTATGTGCTTATGACTAATAATACTAACAAAAGAGTGAATCCAAAAATGGAATGAATACTAAATACAAACTCTGCAAAGTAACAGCAATGTGGTATTTATTATGTGTGCATGGAAAAGAAGCCAGCTGATTATTGGTATTGTGTCTGAAAAAGAGACTATTGAGGGACTAATTTCTGGTAATATTAATCATATCTTAAGTATATTTGACCCCCATGGATCAATTGCTGTTTTCAGGAACTGAATGCCACATGACATAAAAGTGTTCCCATAGGAAATCTATTCTTCTCTACCCAAATGTCATTATCTAAAAGTGGATAAAGATTATTTGCATAGAGAATGTGAAGAAGATATTTTTCAGCTATTACAATGCTTCTGGGATTAGCACTTTCAGAGGAGATGAGCCTTCTTCCTTTTAGTTTTCTTTTTAAAAGGAAGAATAAGTCAAATTCTCATTCTGGATTTTATTTTGGTTTTATTTTCCTGCAGGTAATCACTGGCAAAACCTCCCGCTTTCCACAATTTTGTTTTAATGCAAAGGTATCAAAGACAATTTTTCTTTTAGGAGTGGCAGGAGAAAAACATGGTTTTATTCCTATTTTTTCTATTGTTTGGACTACCAGAGGCTCACGCTGCAAAATACCTTGCTTCCATCAGTAATAGAAATAGGAATCATAGAAATTTAATGTGTTAAGTATTTCAATAAATCTTCTAATCTAATTCTTTGCTGAAAGGCATCAAGTGTATCTAGGCCTCTGGCATAGATGTTTGTCAAATAATTAATTTATATGCCTTGAATTAAGGAGATCACTCAGAAATTCTCTACTCCTTGGTCCTGACACTCATTTTCTTTACAATGAGAAAATCCATCGCATCTCTAACATAGTTAATCTTTGCTGAAAAACAAAATTATTTTTTTTTGGCCTTCTTGCAGCTGTTCAACAGCACTAACTTCAGTTTCACTGAACTGCAGTTCATAGCTTTCCCTACACTCCTCTTATGAATCATAGAATGGTTTCGTTTGAAAGGAAGTTGAAAAATCAAGCTCCAAGCCCCTGTCATGGCCAGGGTTGTCTTCCAGTAGACCAGGTTGCTCTAAGCCTCATCCAGCCTGGCCTTGAACACTCCCAGGGATGGGGCATCCCCAGTTTTTCTGGGCAGCTCATTCCAGTGCTTCACAGTAAAGAATTTCTTCCTAATATCCGCTCTAAACCTACCCCCTTTCAGTTTAAAATCATTCCTCCTTGTTCTATGACTTTGCAAAAAGCCCTGCTCCAGTGCTATTGCAGTCCCTACTGAAAGGCCACAATAAGATCTCTCCAGAGCCTTCTCTTCTCCAAGTGGAACAATTCCAATTCTCTCAGACTTTCCTCACAGGAGAGGTGCTCCATCCCTCTCAATAAAGCCAGAAATAAGGCTCTGCTGTCACATTGCATCAACACACTGACACTGCGCTGGTGCCACCAGCACCATGAAGGGTTTTCCAGCCAGGACACACTTCAGCCCTTGCAGAAGCACCTGTGAGGACCAGAGAAACTCCCTGAACTCCATCACTGCTTCTCTTTCCTGATGCAGCCTCAAGATCCCTCTGTGTTTTAATCAAACAGATTGGTCAAGAAGACTTACAAAAAAGTCCAGGAAAAGCTCAAAATGAACTCATTCAGGAGGATCTGAAAGGGTGACTGGGCTTGGAGGAGTTCCAGCTGCAGCAGATGTTGTGCTGCTGCTGGGGCACGCTGTTGAAGTGGCAGCACAGGGACCCCTAAAAAGCATATATCTAGAGTTGTATTGCAGCTTTCTTCACAGAAAACTGTTGGAAAATCCAGTGGCATTTTTTCAGGTTGGAAAATCCATCTGACTGGAGCTGCACAATTTATCTCCCATCCCATCATGGCACTGCGGGAGCTGGGATCTCTCTGGGGACCATGGCTCCCTGCTGGGTCTGTCAGGGCAGGTTCTGGCAGCTGGGGCTCATCCCACTCCACAGCCAGGAGCAGTGGTCATCCTGGGGCTGGGGACAGGCCAAGATGTGAACCTGCATGTTGAGATGGCCCTGCAGTGATTTTGAGGCAGGGAGCTGATGGCCAAGGCAAGCTGACATGAAGTTCTGGGCTGTGGAAAAGGTGGGGGAGCCCTGGAGGGGTGGAGTGGGACGAGCAGGGCTGTGCCTCAGGGCTATGACACTACCTGAATTGTCAAGTTTGTCCTCCTCTACGTCCTTCTCAACCAGTAGCACATATCTGTGTTTTGCAAGACAGAGCAGAAAATGGTCCTTCTCAGTGCAGAGTTGTCAATGAATCAGTCCAACTTTGAAAAACATGAGGGTCACTTGTTCAAAAGTTCTTTCTAAGTATCACAAGATATGTAAAGCTGAAAAATGCCAGGCTGATAAAATGTCTTTATAAGCATATTTTGTCTGAAATGGGTCATGTTCCAGTAAGATGCAAAGTGCCAGAGCAGCAGTTGCAAGGGCTGGGCAGCATAAGTTCTGTGTACACCTGAAGATTGACACTTGCCTTCTTCTCTTAGTTGTCTGTGTGCTACTTGGAAGTTGTCACCTCTCCATGTCTCTGCTTGAAGAACTGCTGAAACTGATGTCAAATGAGGAATTCTTCAGGTAGAAAGGAATGAATTCCATCATGTTTCTCTCTATTGCCTGTATAAGTTTTAGTTTGTGTCATGTTTCCCTCAAGGTTTTGCTGGGATCTTTGGGACAAGCTGTGACAGAGAGTCAAGTTCATGTTCCTGAATATTTTCAAACCAAACTCAGGACTGTGTCTGTTTCTTTGACAAAAATGAGGTTTGGTGAACTCAAAACTTATTTGGTTCAATATTTAGCTAAATGATACTGAATAAGTGAAACTAAACAAATGAGTTTTCCCCTCTGGTGTGAAACAAAAAAAGTTAAAAAACATGGATCAGAGCTGCCAAGAGCAGAGCCACAGTTCCTCCTGCCCACTGCTGTGGGTGTGAGTCACAGTCCTTCGTTCCCAAATAAAATATGGGCTGAAGAAATTCACTCGTGACTAGAGAGATGCAGCCCCCTGGGTAAAAGCAGAGCCTCTCTCAAAACCTGGTTCTTAAATTTACAGAGTCACAAATCAAGGTGAGATATGGTATGCTGTCACCTGACAATGATATTTTTTTCTCTCTTCCCTGGCTTTTTTAGTTGAAATGAAGTATGAATTGACTAAACCCCAAACTGACTGTTTATATTTACTTGTAAATAAGTATCCTGCCAATAGAGACTATTATATGTCTGCAGAGAAGTCTATTTTTTCCTGATGTCACCAAAAGTAATTTACCAGAATTTTTTTGTTTCTCGGAATGGTGGCGCATAATCATTTTACGAAAATGTGGGAAAGAATTGTCATGTGACCCTTGCCTTGTAAAGAACCATTAGGCTTTGGACCTATTAGCTGGTGTTTGGAGGTTTCATTTGTCTCTCTTTGTAGTTATATAATGAAATATTTATTGAAAAAGAAGAAGTAACCGTTAACTCCCTTCCATCAGTAAACAAGTGTCTCATTCACCTTGTGAAAATGTAGGATGGATGACTCTTCAATTAAACTACAATGGATACATGGGTTTGCTGAAGACATTTTATCTGGAAATTGGAACATCTGTTCTGCCTCTTACATTTTTCCTCAAGGAATTCCTCTTTTAAGCTATCACAGTTTTATATTCTGCCAAGGATTTTATTTATCACTCTGACACATTCAAAACTACTAGCTTGAAGTCCATCCAAACTGTACCAAAGTAACTATGGTAGCTGAAGGATTTTCTACTTGGTTTACTGTCTTAAAGTTTGTAAGCACCTGTTTTCCTGTAAGAATGTGCACAACTTTTACAATTCATTCTCTTGTGCCCTTTCTCATTAGACACATACAGAGATCATTTGTTAATAGTGTTTCATTTTGTCTTAGGCTTTTCTGCCTTGTGATTCTTTATACCTTTTTTTAAAATATGTGACTTCCATTTCAGTGTTAACTCTCACTGCTGTGATGTTTTTTAGGCTTTTATGCAATTAAGATAAAACAGTAAAAAAAAATAGGAATGCTGACCCCTGACAGTTCAGGTGCTTGAGAGAGTTACAGATGCTTTTAATTCATGGCCATGTCAAATTATTTCTCTAATAATGTGTTATTATTTATCTTTTCTGACATATTGTTTCGAACATACTTGTTTTCATCTACTTGCTAAGAGAAAGATTATCAAAGAGACTCAGCACCCACCTGCAAAGGGATAATGATCATCAAGCCCTTAAACACTCACCTTTGCAGTACTTTTGTCCAGATATTCAAAAAAACCCAGCACCCTCTTCCAAGTGTGTGAACATCTGGAATTTCTTCTGACGCACAAATGAGAGATGGGTATTTCTGAAAGTCTATTCACATGCACCTTTGACAGCAGGCTCCTAAAATACGATGTATAGTACTGAAAGAAAGCTGACTTGCAACGTTATTAAACATAGTCCTGGGTTCCATTAAAAAAAAAAACCCGTTGCCATGCATGGAAATCACCTAAAGCTCTGGCAGTCTAAGCCTGTCATTACAGCTGACTGATTCCTGATACAGAAGTTATTAGCATGACCCTTTCACCAGTCATGGCAGATGAGTCTATTGCATAAACTCCTACCCTGTCAACATATCTTAGCCTGACCTTCAAAACACCCAGTCTTTCAGCTGTGACTCCTTTTCTCCCAAATCCCACTATTTGCTAAATTTCTAAATTTCATCGTCCATCTTCATTGCAAGCGTTTTTGGTTGGGGAGGAATGGGAATTTAATTGAGCAGGTGGGGCACTGAAGTATCTCAACAAGAGGAACTCATGATCACTTCAGGAAATTATAGTTCAAGAGCAATAAGCTATGTTCCTTTCCTTGCCCATTTCACCTGCTGCACTTGATGTCTGAGGACTTTGCTCTATTATGTTTAATTCATACACTTGACTAAAATTTCAAGTACTAAAATACAAATAGAAAATTCAACATTAAAATATTTTATTTTTATTACTTTAGAACCTCAAAGCAGATTCCAGGTGCTCTAAATGTGAGAACTGGGACCTCTTCATTTATAAAGTGTATGGAGGAAAATGCTGAATGCTCATTTCTTGTGTTAAACAGAGAATTTTGCAATTCTGCTTGCTTAGCTGTTTTTCTCCTCTCTCAGTATCTTCTGTCAGTAAGGAAATTAAGTGCAAATGAGAATGATGTGTCTGATCTTTGAAGTACAATGTATAGAGGAAAACGTTCTTTTAAATGAGAAAGTACTGAACTGTCAAGTCTTCCTCTTCTTCCATCATGTTTAAGGATATCTGATTTCACACTGCCTAATCTGTAAACAATAATTTTTAGTCTCTAAGCAATAATTTTCCCAGGAGAACATGGAAATGGTGACAAGTATAATGATGTTCATTATTTTGGCAATATTGGTTAAATAGGATTTTGGTATGCATTTTTATTCCTCACAAATTTGCAGTTTGAAAGGCTGCACCAGATATTTACAGTTTCATGAAAGTTGTTTCATTTCATGACCTTTTTTTCACTGCTGGGTCTGATCTTTTGTTTTGCATATCGCCATTCAGCCACTCAGCTGCCAAATCTAGTTCCATATGTCAGTTCACAACAGTAGGTGACTTGCCCAGAATACCACACACTGCAGATTTTAAATGAACCATGAGGAGTTGGATCAAGGAAATTTGAAACAGGATTTCAGTTGCATGGACTTCATCCACGTGTACTTACCCAGGCACCTCTAGAATCTCCAAAAAGAAATTCTCCATTTGCAGAATAAAATCAAGCTTTTATGACAGTTTTAACAAGAAAACTCAGAAGAAATTGTTCATGCTGCCATTCATGCATCTGCAAATGTGTTTCCTTCCTAATTTTGCCCATATGCAGCTGCATGTTCTCCCTAATTAATGAATTGCCCTCAGGTTACTCACCCAGACACATCTAATCTATCTCTGTCCAAAATGACTAAACTCTGTGCTGCATTAAAGATGTAAAAGGCCACAAATTACTTTCTTGATCTTTTCAACTAGATCACTGCTTACTGAATGGCATTCTCTCCGTGTGGCATTCAGGGTGATTTCATCGCATCAAGACTGAAGCTTTCAGTAGAAGTGAAGTAAGACCTCTGCTTCTAAAAGGCTTCTCAATTCAGATTCCAGTTCAAAAAAAGGAAATGTTCTCTTCAGGTTTACCCTTATAAAATCAAGAATCAAATAAAATGTGTAAGTATGCCGTGTTCCATCTTTAAAGTACCTTAAGCAAAGTTTCTTGAGAGCAATTTTCAACTAAAATTATGTGATTGAGATGAATTTGCTATGGAGAAGTATTTTTTCCAGAATTTACAATAAGAAGTATGTGCAATTAGCATATTAAGCATATAAAGTAAATAAGAATAAGAACATATCAGCTTTAACACCAGCTGACCTCCACTGCAGTGTATGGGTGATGCAAGAAGGGTGAATGCAATTGTCATGTGAATTTCACTGTTTTTTCTTACATAGCTTAAAATTGTTTCCTCCTTAAAGCCTCTGGGAGCAAAAAAACCACTTCATGTTCTTCTACCAGCTATGAAATGGAATATCAACAGTACTTGATAGGCTAAGGAATTGGAAATTATAGTGCTGGATGTGAATTCCCTGCAGGAGCCCAAGCAGCAGGCATGCTTGCTTATCACATTAAAGACAAAAAATTGTCCATACAATTTGACCTCTGTTTCAAGTGTGAACACCACAAGCGAAGCAGTTATCAGCGCAATAATATTGAGAATTAGGTAGTAGGCACAAATTTGGCCAGAGACTTGAATTTAACAAGGCACATTTCCTGTGATCTTTAACTGGAATTTGCCAGTGAGACCAAGCCTTATAAATGCCCAAACCATTAAAAAAAAAAGGAAGATAAAACCCCCAGTTGTGTACTTCTAAGTAGTGTGCTGAAAGAGAACAGCAGAGTTTATCTCCCACTTTGATACCACTTTCCCTGTATAATCACAGGGAAGCTGTTGGGGAAGATGAAATAGGAAAGCCTTATAGATATGATTACCTTACAAAAGATGCTGGAAATATGGAAAGTATAATCGAAATTGAGATGAAGACAAGGTTTGAGTTAAAGAGTAACTAAGAAACAATGGTAGAGCTGGCTGAAGGTAATCCTCCTTCTTGATAGAACAATACCCTCTGCCTAGGCAGGTCCAAAGGTCAGAACAAACCATACCTGCCTGGTAGGAGATTCCCAAAAGCATTTTTTTTAAGGTTTAAAATATAACCCCATATGGTAATGTAATGATTCTTATAGGTTGCATGCAAATATTGTACAGCTTGTGGCTTGTTTCAGATTGGTTAAAGAGAATTAGAATATTCAACAGAGAAGATGATTGATTGTATTGTAAACGGCAAATCGCTCTCTTTTTGCTCTCTCCTTTTGCCTCTTTCTCTCTCTTTCTCTGGCCTGCTTTGAGCTGCGTCTTGCAGCCCAGCAGCCTCTCATACCCATGCTCTTTCACAATAAACTCTCATGCTCTAAACTCATTTTTAGAGATCTCTCACTTCTATTTTACCCCTATAACCAAATTCCACAGAGATAAATCCTACAGGAAGCAGTCTGTCTTGTGCTTACAGTTTCTTATTCTTGCCTGTCCTCTCTTTTCAGTCAGTGAAGCCTTTGGGTAAGAACCATTTCCAACTGGTGTATACAGTGCCTGACTTAGTGCACTGCCTGTACTGACCAGCACACTGTGATTTGACCATAGCAGGAACAAAAATGTGAGGGGAACATCGAGGAGCTCTCTCTCAGTGTAGTAAGCGAATATCAACAAAACATATTCTGTTTTTGGTTTGGTTTAATGTAAGTTAGAAATGTGAGTGAAGCAAACCCATCACTTATTTAGAATGCTTAAAGGCTTTTGCTGGCGTCAGAAGTTTACTTTTCAAGCATCCTTTGATCAAATCATGTGTGCAAGATAAAACTAGTAATTTTTCTTAAAAATAGATTAAAAGAGAGCACGTTCTAGAGAATGGTACCTGAAGCCAATTGAATGAAATTCAACAAGGTGAAGTGCCAGGTCCTGCACTTGGGTCACAACAATCCTAAGCAGAGCCACCGGCTGGGGGCAGAGTTGCTGGGAAGCTGCTCTCTGGAGCAGAGATTGTACCCCTGTATTCGGCTCTGGTGAGGCCACATCTCAAATCCTGTGTTCACTTTCGGGCCCCTCCCTACAAGAAGGACATAGAGGGGATGAAGTGTGTCCTGAGAAGGACAATGGAGCTCAGAAGGGTCTGGAGAGTGAGTTGTATGGGGAGTAGCTGAGGGAGCTGGGGCTGTTCAATCTGGAGAAAAGGAGTCTCAGGGGAGACTAATCACTCTCTACAGCTACCTGACAAGAGGTTGTAGCAGGGTGGGGGTTGATCTCTCAAGTAACAAGAAACAGGATGTGAGGAAATGGCCTCAAGTTGTTCCAATGGAGGTTTAGGATAGATATTAGGAAAGAAATCTTCACTGAAAAGACAATTAGACATTAGAAAAGGCTGCCCAGGGAAGCGGTGGAACCACCATTGTTGAATGGTTCAAAAGGGCAGTTGCACTTGGAGATGTGGTTTAGTGGTGGACTTGATGGTGCTGGGTTAAGGGCTGGACTCAATGATCTTAGAGGTCTTTTCCAAATTAAATGAGTTTATGATTCTATGATTTTTTAAAAAATTTAACTACAAAAATTGTCAGTTTGGGAGGAAAAAGATGTTACACTGTCATGCTTTCCTGTTTTCTGCACTACTTTTTTGCTCCTGTTGTAAAAGGTGCCTTGGAAATCATAAAGTCCACAGCTGGCATGCTGTATCCTTGTTTTGCTACCCCTCCTGACTGGCAATTCTGAACGCTTGTAGCTGTAATGCCATACTGTATACTGACTATCACTGAATGTTTCTGCTTTTCTAATTGTGTTTGGATTCTTGAGGAATAACTACAGTGTAAAGAATTCTGGACCTCAGGCACTCTCCCAATATTTAGGACAGTGTAATCAACCCCCTGGGAAGATAATACAGGAAAGCTTGATTGCTGGTGCCAGTAGGTTTTCTTTTCCAGGTCACTGCATGAAGTGAAGCCTGGATGGTGGTTATTTTCCAATTTGTTTCTTTTTCTAGTCATTAAAGAGGCCAGATTAGTCACCTCCATCTTTTGGACCTTTCTCCAGGTTCCAGAATTACTGTTTCTCAGATGCAGAATATTCCATATGGATCTTTTGAAGTCTTCAAAGTTTAGTACATTGCAGTGTTTGTATAAGTCTTCAGTATTGATGTAGGTGATGTCAGTTTTATTTACTCTTTGGACATGTTCTTTTAATCCTAAAAAAAAAAAAAAAGGAAAAAAAAAAAGGAAAAAAACAAATAAGAAATGACCACAGTTGAATTTGTATTATGCATTTTGCATTTTTTATAACCATAAACTATCCTTACTGCAGATTATTCTCCAGTGACTGACTCTGAGTTCCTGATATAAGGTCAAAATATTGAAGCCCTTTTGGGATCCCTTACTGCAAAGCACTGCAATGTAACTGTTACTGGCAGGTGTCAGGGTTGGCAGCCAACCTGAGCTCCAGTCTTCAGGGGATGAATTGGTTCTGAAGAGCTGAAATTTCATTTTTACTAGCTGTCCAATCAGGTTGGCTAATCTCTGCTGGTCAAGGCATTGATGCAAGCCATGGATTGCTGTCTTCTTGGAAATTGAAAAAGTTTTGCAAAGTAACAGATGACCAGTGGTTTTATCACTTCCATGATTATTTCTGGAAGCAGGATATTTTAGTGCACAGTGATTAATTTTAGCTGTTACCATCTTTGATGCTTCCTATTGAACGAGCAAATAAAAACCCTTTAAAATAAAAGATAAGCTGCTGTTTGGTACTATTCCAAAAAATCAACACTTCCTTACTGTAATACTTGTTTCTCTCAGCACAAGAAGCAATTGCAGCACGCAATTCCTGCTCAACAGTACCAACACTAAGATTTTCTAGTTTTTTTCTTCCTTAACTGCATGCTGCAGTGGCCAGAGCTGTATGTTGTTTCCAAAATATGGACAACACATAATTTATAAACTAATTGACTGATTTCACTTGCAAATTCCTTTGCTGAAATTGCTCTATAGGAAGCATTTACACAATTTTTGCAGTAATGAGATGATCAGAATGAAAGCCAAAAAAGAAGATGCAGGAGACAGAACTCTGAATGCCCATTCTGTTTTATCAAAAATTGCATCTCTAGTTGCTGAGAAATGTAAGGGTGAACGTGGTGGCCCATCCATATGTTTTCCCAGAGACAGCAGTGGCAGCAGTGTACTTGAAGTATGTGAGATGGACATATTGCTTTCTGTATGGCAACTTGCCTCCTAATATCATCAGAAGCTGAGGAAAATCTCTGTTAGAAAACCAGATTTGTGCATCCTATCATCCAGTGCCAGGATGGTGATACACATGGATGAAGGGTAAAGGAGAAGGGAAAAAAAAGTACAGCAGAAAACTGTGACCACTTGGTGACATGACCTGGGCCATGTGCACCACATGCAAATGGTCTCGTAGTCCCCTCAATATGTCTGATGAATTTTCCCTACAACAATTTTATTTTATTACTGAGGTAAAGATCCATGTGTTTCAATATCCATTTTGTGGAGAATACGTTTACAAATTGTTTTAATAACTGTTACGTGCATTAATCTCACAATGCATTTTCTTACTCATGCAATTACAGAAAACATTTCTCTGAAACCTGGTAACAGACCAAGTCTGGAAAAAAAAAATAAAAAAAAATTAAGCACATTTCAGAGTTTCAAGACTCAAGTACTTTTAAAGGCAACTGCTGTCAATGTTGCTTTTGTGTTGACAGAATCCTTTTAAAAGGTTTTGTGGTGCAAAAAGCACCTTTTAGTGGGTTTTCATAATGCACCGGGAGAGAACAAGAAAATGTTTTTCTCACCGTGGCGAGTCTCAGAGCGCACTTAGAACATCGTGTACCCAAACGGGGAGGAGATTTTCCACTGGGCTCTCGGGCACAGCCGGTGGGAGCGGCACTCGTGCCTGCCCTGCTCGCCCTGGGGACTCTTTGCTGCTCCCCAGCGCTCCTCAGGATGACTCAGGCCCCTTAATGCGCCTGCAGGAGATGCTCGGGGTGAGGGCTCACCCCCGCCCGAAAGCGAGAGATTGACGTCCCCACAGCTCGCAGGAGGCGAAAGCGCTTTTATTGTAAGAGCGTGGCTTGGAGCAGGAGGGGTGGCATCCCCCGGTGGCAGCTGCGAGCCGGCAGCCACGAGGTGGCACGAGGGATTTGCGCGTCCCCCGGCCGGTGTTTGCCACCGAGCGGCACCGGGACACGCACTCGGTCTGTGCTCCATTCCCCCGGCCTGCAGAGCCCTGTCAGGGACAGCCTCTAAGGACTGTGGTGTCCTCAGAGGCCAGAGTTGCTGTGTCCTTGAGGTTGCTGTGATGCCTTTTACCTGGTGTTAGGAAAATGAAACTAGACACGGTTAAGAGGGTTTGGGGTCTTTACCTCAGTATTTTAATCAGGATCCTGTTTGATGCATCCACTTCACCCAGGTGACAGCGTGGCAAAATGCACACCCCCTGACAATCACAACACCAGTTATAGACTTTACACATCAGCATATCTAACAAGGGGGCCCAATAATGGGGCTGGGGTGGGCTAAGCTCAGTTTACAGAATCTGTCCTGCTCGGAGACTTTGGTTTCCTGAGACAGTAGGATGTTTGGTCTCCCTGGCTCTGCAGTTCTGGGGTGTTTAGTCTCTGGGCCTGCAGAACACTTACAAAACACTAAGCACTGAACTAAGTAAAGGGTTACAAGTATGGATGCTAATACTTGTGGATACAGAGAACTGTGTAAAAGGTATATAAAGAAAAGACAAAAAATCATTCTGGCATCAGCTGTTTCTCAGTCTGGCTAAATGAAAAACAGCCGGTGCGCACACCTACTCCGGCACAAATCCTCCCTTCCTCTCGACTCTCAGATCCCCCTTGGGACAGCCATCAACTTTTGTCTTATATGCCCCCTGGAAAATGCCTCTCAACCATGAGAAATGTCAAGCCCTTGGCTAAGATGGCCACCCCCATGTGTCTGCTGGACAAGTGTACCCCATGCCCACAGCACTCATGGGGCTCCAACAGGTCTTATGAAATAGGGCTGTGAGAGGTCAAGCAAACAGCAGATATTCCCAACTGGACTCTTCTGGTCCTGCTGCTCTCAGCCTAATCCGTAACAGATCTAACAGCCAGGAAAATGAGAAAATCATTTACGCAGGAGTCTGCCATGATCTTCTGCACTGCCACCTTGGTGATGGTATGGTGGGAATAAAATTGGGTTTTATCTCACAGATGAACCCCTCCTTGGTATATTTGTGATACCTTTGTTGTATATGATGCATCTGTGACAGTTATGGCTTTCTGGGGGTGGACAGGACAGGACAGGACAAGATGGATGCATCTCATTCTGCTGTAGCTTTTGCCAAAGCAAAACTGTGTGATGAGGATGTGATAGAATGAGAGGGAATCTGGTGCTGAGTTATTAAAAAGTACACTACAGATTTTCTTTGTTCTGTGTGAACTTCACTGATTTCTCTGCAATACTGCTTCATTCACAGACAGGGTTTTTCTTATAGCTTCCTTTCAGATGCTTTGTGCAAAAAAATGTTTAGGAGTTTCTGTCAGAGGTACGGCTTCTGCTGGTCCCATTGGGAAAATAGTATGAAGGTGTCACCCCTAAAATTTTTCCTTTTATCCTGCCTTAACATTGGACCTGGAAGGTAATCTAAAGGTTTAAGACACTGTGAAATAAACAGTTTCTCCTGCTAGTACTATGCCATTAACAGCCCAGTCCCAAGAAGGCAAACATTCAGCACTCCAATATTTGTTGTATTAATATACCTAAAACTTACTGCTTTTCTAAATAGGACTCCAGGCACATAAGGATATTAGTGACATGTAATAGTTCCCTGGGAGTTGCAGGTATGCAATGCTCAGCAAAAGTAAGGCAGCAACTGCGAGCTAAAGCAGCTCTAAGTGCTTTGCTCACAGACCTCTGGGGAATTAAAAAGCTGTACCTGACTTCAATCCACCTTGCTTCTTCCAAAAAAACATCTGAAGGAGAACCCCACCACCCCCTCACCTTTTCTCAATTTCTTACTAGTTAAAAAAATTGGATTTTAATATCTTTGTGACCTTTTAGTTTTATATTACCTAACAGGAGCAAACAAAATGTTTTCTTCTTCAAGTGCAGCTTCCCTTTTGTTGCAGGCTTATTCAGGACTAATGTAGCACAGTACAAAATACCTCCAGGATGTAATGCTTTGCAACATTTTTCCAGTTCACATCCCTGAATTTTATAACTATGAATCATACATTCTGGGGTTGTTTGTCTCCCATCCTGTGTTATCTACACAATTGGTAAGGAGTGATCCTGAAATAGTGATACTATACACTTAGCTATCTAAACCAAATGCAGATGTTGAAAACAAGAGGAATCATTGAACACTGCACTTTTCTTCACATCCTAATACCAAGTTTATATTTTTTGTCTGTGAGTCAATGCTTGGAAACTTTTGCCATATTCTAATGCACTTCAGGGACTGTGCTGACTTTACCTGTCGCTTTTTTCCAGAGCAGCTGTGTGCACCATTGTTCATTAAGAAAATATATGAGGAAAACCTGTGATTCAGCTCTCCTTACTGCTTCTTCTTCCCCCACGAAAATCAAGGAGGAACACCAAGTCTATTGAGTGTAATGACTAGCAGTATTATTCACTAATCAACACTGGAACCTGGGGAAAGATTTCTTTTGAAGGACAGCCTTTACTCAGTTGCAAAGTCTCCTTTGATTACCTTGTTCTCAGAGGATGAGTAATGATGTTTTAATTCTTTTTAGTTTAGTTCAAGGTTATTAATAATCTTCAAACTAGCAACAAATACATGAATTCTCTAATGTTTCATTTCATTGACTGTATGTTTTCTTTTTCTTGGAGGTACTTTCTTTGCCATCTAAGTGTTGCTGATTTCTACATGCACTGGTGAAGACCATCACCTGGTGACTACAAGTTTGGGGGCTGGGACAGGAATTTCTTCACCTAAAATCACTCTTCACAGGGGCTAAATGCTAATCTCCTTTGAATCCATGACAGAACTCACTGGCAGATAGTTACTTCATAGAGTGTTTGGAGGCATAAAGGTATTATTCCTGAGTGGTAAACCTCCAACACTGGAAAACTTAGTGATTCCGGTTGCCTGAAGTGACCATCTGGCCCCACTAAAGTAATCAGGATCTTTGCCTTTGACATCAAAGGGATCAGATATTTGTTTTAGAACTATTCATATTATTTAGCTATGTGGTCCCAAGAAAGTCACTGAGTTTGCTGTGTTTCATACTTTACTGGATAAAACAGATGTAATATGTTTATGAATTATAGGAATTTTGATTTATAATTCTTAAAATATCTATATGGCTTATAAGAATATTGTGATAATGCATTCAGATGAAATTTATTGCATAATTGTAGCATAAGTACGAAGTATGGGCATATCATCACCAGACCACAAGCAGCTCATCTTCCATCTAAAATAAAAGATAATATTTTTTTCTAAATCTGTGACCCAGGTGTTTAAGCATAACTTTCTCAATATTAGGCACATATTTTTCCCTTTCATAAGCAGAGCTTTATTCTCCTATTCTAGTATTTGTCTTGTAGTAAACAAGGTTTAGTTCATTATACCTCTGTGATATATATATATATATAAATATTCTGCATTAGGAATGGGAGGAAAGAAAGGGAGACTATCTGTAAATGAAAAGTACATCAGAAGCGATCCCTGTCTCAGAAAAGAACTGGTGGAACTGGTCTGAGGAGATAAGGGTCAGGAGCTGCCTTAAATCCAGTTATTTACTTTCCATAGAGAAGATGTTTGAATAAATAATGTTCTTGACAATGGGTATTGTTTGAATGGGATTTTTCTTTTTTTATCCCAGAAAGGTATGTGAAACATATAAAGGCATCTCCACTGAAGTCCTTACTAAAAAATCAAACCAGAACTAAACCCAAAAGCCAAAACACCTTTTATTGTTAACATTAGATGATAAAATATTATTTCTGCAAATCTTTGCTCAAACTTCTTGTCTATTGTGTTTCAGAGTGAATTCATGTCACACTCAGATATTTCATCAGAGAAACTAACTGAAGTTAATTTTACCATGGTGAAACATTCTTTACAGACAGTTAAAACCAACATACATTTTAAAAAAATCTCAAGTGTTACTGAGACTTAGACAAAAATTGTGTTTGCTGTAGAGTAAAATTATATGCAAGAAATTTTTTTATTTTCTGAAAACATATGTTGAAGACAATAATATACTTGCACTTGGAAGCAAAAAATCCCCAGGAAATGGATTTTCACTACAGTGAAAAATACCATATCTAAGTTTCAGGATTTAAAACATATCTGCAGAGTATCATAGTTTATCATTATGTTGTTGCTATTGACACATGCAGTTACCTCTGGAGACTGAACACAGATTTGGGAATCAAAAAAGAGAGTTCAGTCTTGCAATGTCCCAGCAATTTCTGTTTTGTGCAGTGCTCTGCAAACTCCTATGAAATTCAAAACCGACTAAAGATATCAGTATTTGCATAATGAGCTCAACAGACATATACCTGGAATTACAGAATTACATAGGAGTTTCTGCAGACAATCTTCATTCCTAATGAGAAGGGTCAATAAATCCAGTGCAGTTCCGCCTGAAATCAGTGAGTGGCATTACAAGGGTCAGAGACCGATTTTTGACATTAGAAGAGGCCATTACGAACATCCAGTCTGACCTTTGCATAAAGCAGGGCAAAGAATAGCTCGATAGCTTGAGATCTTTCTGAAAGATAGCAAGCCTGACTTTAAAGATTTTCTAGTAATGGAGATTGTAATCCAATTCTGTTTAAGTGATTAATTGCCTCGGCTGTTACAGAAATGCATTTTATTAGAAGATAGAGATGGATCGGACCATAAGGCCACACACAAGAAATTCTTTGTGCTATCTTTAAATATAAAAACTAAGAACCACACATTTTCCTCTAGGCTAAGTAGACTCGAGTACTTTATTTAAGTTATGACAGCAGACAGAGATTATGTGCTGTTTCCTGGCCCCTGTGTCTGGCTGGTGACCCCAGTGTCTGCTGTCCAGCCATCTCGTGGCACAGAGGCCAGCAAAGCCAGCTCCTCAGTCTCACCCCACACCCACCCCACATTTCTGGAGCTGTGCATCTGGTGGTGTCAAGGGATGTGGGAGTTCTCCCTATTGCTCACTGTGCACAAAACAGGGAGCTAAGTCACCTGAAGGCCTCCCATGCTCAGGGGGCAATTTTGGCTGTGGCCCGCATGGGCTGCAGCCCCACAAGGCAGTGGCTGCCCTGCAGGATGCACAAGCCACCAAGGACAGGCTTCTACACCCAACCAAATGTCTTTTTTTCCTTAATGAGAAAGATTTTGTTTTTCTCTCATCAAAATACGTGGTTCTGATTGATATTTACTGGGCTCTGCATGACCCATCTCTGTCATCTTTAGCATGGTTAATTGGAATTATTGAGCGGCGCCCGGCTCTGGCAGGCTGGGATTCACCCCTGTTGGGATGGTCCTCACCTGCCCGCCCTGGACTGCTTCTGTGCAGCCTTGCTCCCGTCAGACTGAATTAAGCTGCACTGTCAGGAGCCAGGGACCCTTCAACAGTTTTCCAGCACAAGCAACACTAAATTAGTGTTTGGTAATAGGCTGCACACTGTTTTGTAATAAGAAAATATGGATGGTTCTATTTATTCCCTCTCGCTCCCTGCAATGATAAGAAATGTTCTAATTCATTATTAATTTGTTCCAACTATTTCTGGTAAATCTAAACTATGAATAACTTTAGCTATGCCATTAGCAATACCTCAGAACTACAGATGGGTTTTTGTTTCTGGACACAGGCACATGGCAGTCCCACTGTTTCTAAAGGTGTACCCAAAATTCGGTCGCATTTGGGTACAAAAACAGAACATGTCATTCACCTTGGGCTACAGTTGCCTCTAAAGCAAACTGGAACACAAAAGTATTGTGGCTGTTATTTGTCCAGTATAAATTATCTTGTATCTTGGCAGCACTTGTGAAACTTCGGATACTTAATCTACTTAAGGGTTTACCCTCCCCCTGAAGACTGGACCAAGTGGAAAGGAGAGTGGGGATAGATCTGCTGCCAGTGCTAAAGCCTTTTATTCTGCCCTGTGGACTAGTGAAATCTTTAGTGGCATTTTATAGGTTGCTGGCTTTAGTGTATAATAGGCCTTTGGAATACTAAGTCTTAAAAGAAGTACTTTATTTGTTGTTTTTTGCCTTTCATAATTTATTTTTCTAATTTTCATATATAAATCATTGATCAAAGAACCACTGTCAGAAAGCGTCAAGGACAATTCTTTTCTTCTCTTGCAGCATATGAGTTTATTTGGGTGAAAGATGAGAGATAAATAAATCTATTGGTCATTCAAGGAAATTTTCTGTTACAGGTATAGCATGACAGATGGTGGTACCTCCTTGTGAAACCACGTCCACTGTTTGGTTGTTCATTTATTTAGAGAGTGATATTCCTGCCTTTGTGTTTGGGTAGGGATGACTCTGCCTCTGTATTGTTGTAGTCGTCTGCCTTCATTTACTGAATAGGGGAAGGAGGACACCCACGGGGCAAGATTGAACACTGAGCTTCTGTGTGGGCAATCATGCAAGACACAAGCAACCCACTGGTCTTGTCTCTCACCGTGAGCTCTAAGCAGTGGCAAGAGCAGAGTGACAGGACTGCTGGTGCTCCTACACTGCTGGAAAGTACTGTTCTGCCTCCTCACTTCAGAGAAGGAAGAAAAAAAATCCAGCTCATTTTCTTTTTGACTGTTTGTTTGGAAATAAGCCTATAAAAGGTAGCAAGGAATTGTCTGGAAGATTCTCTTAGAGACTTTGCTTGGTGGTCACATGCAAAGAGGCTGGCAAGGTCCCGACCACCAGGTGAAGCTTGCCTCTATCTCCTCTGGAGAGATTTGTAGTCCCAGTTCTGTCCCTGCTTGCTGTTCTCTAGGTTTTTTTTGTAGTTTGTACATCCTGCCCAGAACATTCCTGGGTGGCCAAGCTTGTCTGCATTGCAGCTTTGTCCCTTTGGACATGAGAAAGCACACAGATGTGTATGCTTTCTACAGTGTACCTAAACCTTTTGCTTCTTTTACCTAAAGAAAGGAGGGAATGGTTTAATAAAAGAAAAACAACTCTGTGAATGAAATACTTCAGCTGTTTCTGTTCCTGAGTGGATTGACATCTAGCCTTCAGGAGTAAAGTGGGGCTTTCCCACCTCTGCCACAGGTTCTGTGTCTCAGCTGGAAGTGCTGAAAAGCCCACCAAGCCATGCTTGAGCTATAGCACCTTCTGCTCTGCTGCCAGGCTATCCCCAATTAGCCCTTTTCAGATGACCACAGCTACAGCTGAATGATTTCATGGATGGGTTAATCTCCCCACTGACAAGTTCATCCTCCCTAGGAGCTGGTCCTTGGGGAGGAGGAAGAGTAGTCAGTAAAGCCAAGAAAAGGTGAAGGCCAGTGTTATGTTTGTGAAACTGATGCAGACAAGTATTCCTTGGCATACTGGTTAGCATAGGTTCCCCAAGCCACCCCAGTAAGAAAGGAGGCCTGGGCAGAGACAGTAACAACGTAGATGATAAACAAATAATATGTGTGTGTGTAAGAGAGAAAGAGATAGCTGGTTTGGCAGGATTGCTTGCTTTTGAGAAAGAAGAATTAATCCTTTTCTATATGGGCAGAAATACATGTGTCCTTTAATGATAAAGTTATGTATTCCAGGTCAATTCTTCCAGGTTCTTTTTAAAATACGCAGCTAAGTTGGGATATTCTGAGAAAATATGCGTATAGTGGCTGGACGTGCAATCAGTGTGTGTGAGATATCTGGCTTTACAGACCAATACATTTCCTGACAGTTTGATAAATTTCCCATATTATATTTTACAAAAAAATGCATGTATATAAAAAGAGGGTTTCTGAGGAGCCAAAAAAGATTCCCATCATGATACATGATGAAATATGTTCCTTTGAATTAGAACTATAGCAGCAAGGTTTCCAGCAGTCAGTCGCAGTCAGCTGAAGCCAGGCTTGACAAGGCTCACAGGATGTAAGCTCCCCTAGAAACTTCTATAGAATTATAATGATCTAGTTAATAAAATAGATATTTAAAATAGAATAGTCAGATAAATTAAAAGATCTAATTTAAGCTGGTAGGGGGAAGATGAAAGAAATTCTGCCAATAAAAAAGCCCTGCTTTTCTTTAGATGCTGCCTTAGGAATTTGCCCTAGAGGCAAGTATTATATACCTTAAATCCTCTCAGCCTTGAAATGACAGTTATTGAGAAATTTACTTGTATGCAGAGGCCAGATTAAAACCTTTACTTCCTCAGCCTAAACTGCAGTCCTGTCATAATTATATTCACCTTGCACACACACCTCTGTGACGTAGACTGAGATGCTGTGAAACTTTTATTGGCCTAAATTGTGTGTGAATTACTCACTCAACATAAATGAGAGCTTAGAAGATGCATGTTTTGCAAACCATCCTGACATTACTGCTGTATGCACAGTACCACCAGGGTGGCACTGGGTCTCTGTGTGGGGTCTGTAGCTTCAGGTTCGTTTTATGGGTATCTCTTCTCTAGCTCTGTGACACTGATGCCTGTTATTTCGGGCATTCTTGTACTTTCTGTAGAGATCTAGGGGCGTGGGGATGGAGGAGAGGAAATGCAGCTGTATATATCAAAAGCAGCTGAAAGTAGCTTTTCTAAAGTAAAAACAGCCACGGCTCTAAAAGGTATATTACCTGCGTGTGTCTCGTCTCTTTGGAGAGAAGGAATTTTCCTGTTCTTCAAGCGATATGTGTGTTCAAGCCCCCAAACTGATGTGATTCTCATAATCCTTGTCACACCACCTTCTGGAAAATCCCGTGTTTACATTTGCTACCGCGGACTCATGACAAAGGAAACCAAAAAACCACACCACAAACCCCCAAAACCCGGTGAAAGGGAGCGGCGGGCAGCCCTT
>JAHLSL010000019.1:10841018-10858578 GCA_025920805.1 Petroica traversi
CCGGCCGCAGGGACGCGGGGCGCAGTGTGCAGCTTTCGTGCCTTCTCTTCACCTTGTAAATCGCCACGAGTTCACGGATGGCTATTTAGTGGCCCTACGATGCTGCAACACATCGGCTTGCGTTTTAGTCGTCCTTCTGTTCTTTGGCCATGGGCAGAGTGCGCTGTGTTTGTGTCGGCTGTGGTATAATGACATAGGGCTCTCTTGACGTTTTGTTTATGACCTTATCAGTTAGAGTTCAGTGGCTAGTCGCAAGCATTATGAAGTGATCACCTAGATTATTATCCTTTGTACGATTTCTTTTTTTTTTTAGAAACGCCAACAGCCTTACCAAAATTTGAGCAGATTTGAGATACAGTCATAGTAGGTAGATGTTAGTCTTGGAGAACTTATTTTGTGTGCAAATGAATATAAAAAGAACTTAAACAAAGTATTATTACACACATGATATCTATAACTAGGACTTTGATAACTGTTATATAAAGTGTGTAAAGTTTGTATTAATAAATTTTTGTAAACAATGCAATTTCGTCTAATGTTTGGGGGAGAGAAATCTAGAACCTAACAGTGAAAGCTGCATTTCATTCAATTTGTTTTTTTTTTTTTTAATTAGTTCATTATTAAGCAGAATTCTTCTGCAGTGTTTCATGTCCGGGATATCTTTTTATTAAGTTTCCACATTTTATCACCTCTACTCTGTTCGAGTAAACTAAATAGAACTGCCGGAGTAAAGAGCCTAGTCCCACACACATCAGCTCAAAACACTCTCTAAAATATGCAAACCAAACTAGCCGGTGCCTATGATCCATTCTCTAACAATTCCTGTGCTCAGAAGTTGTTTATTTCAAGCGGAATTGGTATGTTTGATGAGATCTTCTCCTAATCCGCTTTTAATGAACATTCTGTATATGATAATGTGCTTCCAAGTGCCACCCGGCTTGGGCAACGGCAGCATCTTTCTTTGGATTAAAGATGTACTAGCAGTCCTAAAAAAATTACACTGCAACACGACAAAGAGGTCTTTAAGTTTTACCGGGTAGAAGGTGCCTACAGTGAAAAAACACAGGGTAGTTTGTTGGCACGAAGTGGAGGTCAGAACTTAAACCTTCACTTCAGCTTAGCAATAGCTGCTTATGTTAATTATTTTTATTGTAGCTCCAGGACTTCGCTCAAGTATGTTGAAAAGTAACAGTAATTTAGTTTTAACTAAACTCTGTTTCTTTCTAAGATCATGCAATTAAAAACACAAAGTACAGAAATTAAATGACAATTTCCTAGGAATTTATTTTTCAAAACTACAAGTCCAGGATATGAGACAGGTTGGTCATATCCTCTCTGCCATGAATTCACCTTCTAAACTGGTTTCAACAACAGTATTTTACTGACTAACTAGAAAACACTGAGAGAAAGTAGCTGATGTTGTCAGTGGTACATATTGGGAATTACTGCAAAGTGAGATAAAGGTATTGATTAAATGCAGACCAGGTCAGAGAAGAATGCCAACCTCCCATGCCCCTCAAAACATGCCTGCTGAGGGGAGGGGGAGATGTCAGTGATTTCCCAGATTTACAGCATAAAAAAATCCATCCACTGTTTCCCAAAACCAGCATGCAGCAAACACCTGCTCTTGAGCTTGCTTAGGGCTCACACATGTAACTACACTACATTTTCTGCCCATCAAAACTGAAAATGTGATTAAGACATCCAAGCTAAATACCTTCTTCATATTGGTAGCTAGAGGAGGAAACTGAGGATTGGTCCACCTGAAAAGTAAGGTTTTCATCAAGTCCTGGTATGTAAGATGTGTAAAAGATGGAAATTCTGCTGTAAATTACATAGAGAAAATCCTAGCCTCACTCTACTGAAATTCCTTTTTACCAAATCAAATTTCATGGAAAAGCTCAGTTCAGTTCCCGGTGATTTAAAGTGCCATCTTAAATGATACTCTTGGAAAATGTGCAATACTGAGTCTTACGGTAGGAGTTTTGTGGGGATTACTGTAGTTCTGTATGCTGCTACACAACTAGGAGCAGAAATGGATAAAACTGGCTGAGGAAATAAGAATGACTAGGCAAGACTTGGTTTTGGAGCCTAACATTGTAAAAACCTCCTGACATTCAGGATAAAATCCAATTAGCTAGTAAAGGAGGCTGCTGTAGATTTCGTCCCTTGGAAATGTGGCACAACACCACATCTGTCACAGAGCTACATAGGTCATCAAAACCGGGAAAGCCAATTTTTATAGAGCCCTGTTGTAAACTCACATGCAGCCAATATCTGCCTTTCACAGGATTTGTTTGTGAGGGTGCTGACCTCCTCTCCACATGCCTTCAGAACCTTTCAGTCTTCAAAACACAAAGTTTTTCTATTTTCTGTATAAGTTTTCACCTAGAATTAAGGAAAATAGGGAAACGGATCTTTTGGGGGCTCACTGCTTCATACTTTTGCAGCTTACTTTTCAGTTATAGGATAAATAATTTAGTCTTTCTTCAGTAAAAACTTCCAGAGAAAACTTATCCTGAAAACTGTAAGGAGCTCATACTTAACCTCTAGAACTACATGTCCTTTGAACATGGAAATCCATGAACTCATGTATTTTTAAGACCCACATGGACTCTTATGGTCATCTACTCTGCTTTAGATAATACAGGGCATAGGATTTAATGGACTCCTTCATTCAGCATTTCATTTCTGAGTGAGCTACTCTGTATGATAGCAGTATTGATTGCAAGACTAGCAGGGATGGCAAATTTACTGGATAAGTTGTTCCAAATGTGGCAGTTTAACACTCTGTTCTTTGTCTCGTTTTTGAGTCCAAGAAATCTGTAGCCTGCTGAAGAATCTCTAATGCCTGTAGATTTCCCTCTCCACACAGGCAGCTTAGACAGTGATTTACTCTCCTCTGTGCCCTTTCTTTGAGGTAGTGAGGTTGATCTTTAAGTGCTCAGCATGAAAGAGATTTTCCTCGGGTGGCACTATTTCGTAATTGTATTTATTAACATCCTTGCTAAAGTGTTGAGACTAGAAATGGTTACAATACCTAGCAATGACCATCTTCAGGATATGACAAAAAGTATCTTCTTTAACTCTGCCTTCTTCAGGTGCTGCTCATTGCTAACAAGGGTTGCATTTGCTCTCTTGGCCATTTTGTCATGCTGTGAGATCACAAACTGTTCATAATCCTGTCCCATAGCTAGCTTCTTTTCCAGATGATTACTTCACATGCACAGAAGCCATGGCCTGTAAGCGACACCATGGTTCTTGATTCCTATTTTTTATGTTTTATGTTGTGTTAAAGCCTTTTTCCCCCAGTTACTTTACCTTACTGAGCTATTAATTTGGGAAACATTTATTTTTATTCCTGCACAAAGATCATTCTGCATGATCTCAGCTGTCAGCTGGCACCCATTTCTGCCACCTTGAGAAAGCAGACCCTTTCCAGCAATGCTGCTTGTGTATTTGTGCATTGTGATACAAGGACTCAATCCTGCTGCAGTGCAGATCTGTATAACTATTCCAGATAAGTATTTGACCCAGTAAGTGCAAATCCTGTGATAGAGCAAGCCACAGTGACTCATAGAAGGTTGCTGGCCAGATCTCCTTTTGCAGTTGGGTTCCTAGAGGCAATCCCATACTGGCATAGCTGAGGTCCCATTCACTCTAAACCTATGTGGGACATCTGGAAGTGATTTTTACTTCAACCATGGCTCAGTTACTCACCTGGAATACACAGAAAAGAAAAGTAGTTCATGATGCATTAATGGTAATGTGGTTGAACTGCTAAGAAAGAATGAGTGCAAAACCTAATTCATCTTTTGAAATGATTAGTTAATTGGCTGCTGGTAAGATTTATTCAAACATAAAAATGGAATTTAGCTTTGAACAAGGACATTTGAGCACCAGAAATAGGACCGTTTGTAAGCAGAATAAACTGTATTTAGTTGTGCAACTTCAATATCTACAGGTATGGTTCTCTGAAACAGCATAATTCCTTTGTGAGGACCACAGCAAGAAGACTTATTTCTCTTGAGGCTCCCCTTGTAAGGATGTTGAAGATTTCAGTAAGGTCTCCTCTCAGTCTCCTCCTCTCCAGGCTGGAAAAGTAAAGTGACCTAAGCTACTCCTTGCATGGCTTTTCCTCCAAATCCTTCACTATCCTTGTGGCCCTCCTTTGGACAATCTTTAAAAGTTTAATGTTTTTTTACCTTGTAGTTCCCAAAACTGTCCCCAGAACTCGAGGTGAGGCTGCCTCTGTGCAGAGCAGAGCAGGACAATCTTGCCTGGCTGGAGATGCTCCCAGGACATGGGTGGCCCTCCTGGCTGCCTCTGGGCACTGCTGACTCAGATTGCCATGGATATGGACCAGGACCCTCAGCAGCCCTGCTTTCCAACCTCTCATTCACCATCTATACACACAACCAAGGTTGCCCCATCTCAGGTGCAGAATGTGCACTTCCTCTTGTTAAACTTCACACGGTTGGTGACTGCCCATGTCTCTAAGTTGTTGATATCTCTTTACAGGGCCTCCCTGCCTTTGGCAGAGTCAACAACTCCTCCCAGTTTAGTTGTGTTGGCAAACTTAGTGTTCCTTCCAAGTAATTTATGAAGATGTTGGAGTGCCGACGATGGAACCCTGCAGAGCTCCACTATTGACCGCTCGCCAGTCTGATGTCATCCAGTCACTGTAACCCTTTGTGCCCAACCTGTGAGCCAGTTACTCACCCATCATGTAATCTGGTTATCCAACTGTGTGCTGAACATTTTATCCAGAAGGACACCATATCAGAAAATATAAAAATCTTATCTGAGGTCCAAAATGAGTACATCTACTTTCCTAGATGAGCTCAGTGGGTTGCCCTGCCATAAAAAGAAACAATATTTGACAAGCAGGACTTTCCCCTCATGAAGCCATGCTGGCCGTGACTGACAACTGCGTTGTCCTTCAGGTGTTTTCCCACACCTTCCAGAATAACCTTTCCCGTGATTCTACTGGGCACTAAAGTGAGACTGACAGGCCCGTAGTGTCTGGGGTCATCCTCGTTCTTGAAAATTGTGACAACCATTTTCAAGAGGATAGCAGGAACTCCATAGGTACAACTTGATGGGAAAAGATGTAGCATAAATAAACACCTCCCAGCTGACATCCCCAGAACTGAAACGTGAGCTGGAGAAAGGAGAGGGACAATGAGAATTACCAATTTTATGAGAAATTTCCATTGCAATCTTCTGCACACATCCAGTAGGAGCCTGTTTTTCTCATTTGTTGGGCCATCCACTTGGGATTTTAAGTGTGTGCTGAATGACAGAGATATTTTAACAAAAATTAATATATTTTTCCCTCTCTTTTACTCATTTCTGGAAGTCTTGTGCTTTGTCGTCTGACTCTGCTCGTATCAGAAAGATTGGTCAGCATCATATCCTGTCCGTGTTAGCAGGATTAATATGCTTCTCTGATAGCATATATCCATTCTGATATGCATATTTATAGATGGAGAGGGCAGACTGAGGAAATAGTTGCCCAGGCTAAAGGGTTTGCTATTCAAGATTTGACAACAGATCTAAATATATATTCATTTTGGACAGATTAGATTAGACTCAGCCTATGGATGGCCTCTGTTTTGACATTTATCTCCATGGTGAGAAGAATGGTTACTTTTGAGTGGTAGAGTTATGAATAAATGACTGCCTTTCCCCCAGGAGTGAAGATTAGTGTCACAAGAAATCAGCCATCATGTATGTTATATGCCGAATGTGTACTCTCTCAGCTCCCACTGCTTGGATGGGATTGAAACTTTCTTGACAGTTTGAGAGAACGAAGAGTGCTTGGGCGTTGTGGCAATCAGGCTGCTCTGAAAATGGTTAAACTTCTAATCAGCTGTGAGCTCTTATGTCACCAGCAAAATAACAATATATGTAAATGAAACTGTAAAAATAGCGCAAGGAAGTCTTTCTCTCCCTTGCTATGTATATATATGCATATGTGCATGTATATACACATCTTTCTTAGGCAGACAAGAATGAGAACACGTTAAAGTTCCAATATTTATGTATTGGCCACAGCTAAACTTAGACACAACATCTAATTTACACTGACGTCTTTCTTTAACAAGTTTTGTAAGAGGAATGATTTAAGTTCAAGGAAGTGCACTGAGTCATCTGCACGGTGGGCCAGTGGCTGAGCTAAGTTTAGAATCAAGGGAAGTTTGGATCTTCTGGCTCCAAGTTTTTCCCTTTACATCTCTGCCTTTCTCATTCTTGGTGCTTAAAAAAGAGAAAGTTTCTTCCCAATTTGTATTCTTTTCTTATCTGATTTTTTAAAGTATCCTTATTTCTCTAGTCTTTTATAATAAATCAGAGAGTTTAATTTAATGAGCTATTTGAGTTTTTAATGTCAGGTTAGCTGATGACCTTGCAAAATTGTACCTCTGTTTCAGGAATGCTGAGATTAAAAAGCACGCATGAAAAACATGAGTTGTGTCCAAGAGATACCTGAGCAGAGCAGCATTCCCCTGTCTGAAGGGGAAAAAAACCAAAACAGATGAAGCTGTGTGAAGTCAGTCCAACCCAGCCTACACAGCACAACCTCTGTTGATATCTGTCTGATATAAAACTATACATAGTCACTCTCTTTCAGCCCTCTTTCCTCCCAAGACTTTCTGTGGGCCAGTGAGTGTCCTGTCAGCCCAAGGGTATCATGAAGGTTGTGGCACCACAGCCTGAGGAATGCAGCTCATTCCTCCTCTGAGACACCTCTGAAAACAGACTTATGGCCAGAACAAGGGACGTCCAGTGCAATCTCTCCATAAATGAGCTGCAGCCAGGATGTTCCCAGGTTATGAGTCTTTTTCTTCTGTGTCAGACCCAGGATGCACTTTTTGTGCCACATGGGTTAGAACTTCATGGATTCCCCTCCAGTCTTGTGGCATTTATCCCCAGTACAGACCAATTGATAGATATTACAAGGCACAACTCATCTCTGGTACAAATCAAGTGGTTCGTCTTCTTTTGTACAACTTCTGTAGACTTTATTGATTTTTTTTTTCCTGGGCCAATGAATACACACAAAGTAAGAAAAACTGCCCTAACTCTTTAAGGCTATGCATGTTTAATAATTTCTGGTGTCTCTAGTTGATTTGGTGCATTTCTCTGTTTTGCACCAGGAAAGAGCCATGGCACAGCTATGAGGTGATTAAGCCCAGGACTTTGTGTCATGCTGTGTGCAGGCAGGTGGAACAATTATATGGAAAAGAAGCAGTTTTCTGATTGTGTTTCATTTGCTATAA
Source organism: Petroica traversi (assembly GCA_025920805.1). Taxonomy (NCBI): domain Eukaryota; kingdom Metazoa; phylum Chordata; class Aves; order Passeriformes; family Petroicidae; genus Petroica; species Petroica traversi. Next base: position 10,848,302 of record JAHLSL010000019.1, read on the forward strand.
TAAAATGTAGGTATGTTTTATACCAGTTTCATTTTATTCCTTAAACTTCAATGACAGCCTTATTACACCACTGTTTATGTGCTTTTTAAAGCTTAGTCATTGCTTAATCTATAAACAGAGAGTCAACTTCATGCCTGATAGTTGTTGCACCTCACTTCATTATAAGAATCCTACCAGGGCAAACCCATACTGTTGTTACTTCCCAGTAGAGCTGGTCACGCAGAAAAAATAAAAACATTGCAATCTATTGAATCTATTGAAATCTATTAATTATCAATTATTAGTACACAAGAGGATTGCAATTGCAATTGTATTCCACTTTATTTTACTAATAATGATAGTGTTAATGTCAATGGAGCCAAAACAAGAAGGAAAGTGCCTGCCCACTCAACTTGATCGAGCTTCATCACAATCTGACCCTGTCTCATTAAAAAAGGCTTTTTCAGCATGTGCAGTCTTTTCATATTCCAGATCAGTGGTTCCTAAAGGGTGGGCTTCAGAGTCAGAAAATCACAATTCTCCCTTGTAACTTCCCAGAGAGCAGCTATCTCTCTGTTAAGATAAATGCTACCTTTTATAAGCTGCAGTTACTGTTCACTTTTCTCCACACTCCTTATATCGCTGCTTTGACCTAGTCTGAGTCATTCCCTGCATGGGAAACGTTTCTTCCTGTGGGCATACATTATGACTGGGGTTGTGTACTGATGAAAGAGGGATAATGCATCCTCTGACTCCTCAGCTAAATGCTTCTGCCTGGAATTAGGATGCACACACAGTGAAGACAAAAGCCAGCAGTAGTTTGTTAGATTCTCCTGCTGTAGGTAGATGACAGGTGGAAAAGTAGTTTTTACAAGGCAATGAATACCATGCCTGTGCATGGGGACAGGCAGGCACCAGCTGGGAGTGTGAGGCAGGAACAGGGCATGTCCAAAGGCTCTGCTGCGCTGAGAAGGTACCAAACGAGAAGAATTTTGCTCCTCCTCCCTTCAGTTGTGAGAAATAAGAACTGATTGCTTTCCTGCTCTGCTCTAGTAGCAAGATCCTGGGCTTCCATATGGAGCAGGACAAAGGCTAGCCCAGCAGCCTGTTCTCATGGTCATCAGCAGTTTAAGAAATGTCTCCAAACCTGGGAATGCAGAAGGTCCCTTTTTGCCAAAATGAGCATCTGGACATCAGTAAATTCAGTACTTGCTACTTGTAAGCTGCCTTTATCTGTGTATTCAACAAACCAGGTGCACATCCATTGATTTAGTAGCTCTCTTTTAAAGTCCATTTTTATTTTAAACTTTATTTTACCAATGAATATCCCATTTTAATTAGGCACTATACATCCTTGTGTATAATTTGATTGTTACATGCATAACCACCCCCTTGAAGATAACTCTGAGTATCTATAGTCAAAGTATCATTACTTATATATTCCAAGATATGTCAGATTTTGGAGATGATGGAAAAAATCACAGGTCATTAAAATATACAAATCTTATCTGAATTATTATTTTCTGTCCATTCTTCCTGCTTTGCTTACAGTTTAGGGATTTTTAAAATTTCTTCCTATGACTTTCAAGCTATTTATAAATTTTTTGTTTATACGCATTACAGCTTTTTATGTCTCAGGAACATTCTGATTTCTGTTTCTCTAACAATGCCTTTAGAATGAACACTATGAGAAAGCATTTGTTCATTCTCTTTGTTATGCTTTCCATACAGCTCCAAAGTCTGAGTTTGAAGCCTAGGAGTGAGTTTTTGCAACTAAACCACAAGCAAACCCAGTGCTTCAGCATACTTTTGTAATACAAAGCCACATATTTGAACATCAACTTTGGGTGTTTCCACATCTTGCCCAACAACTTGTAGTGATTACAGTGAGACATTGAAGAAAACACATATTTTTTTCACCCAGTCTGAGACATTCACCAGTCTGGTCAAAAAATGGAATTGTTTTTCTTTTAAAATTTTGTCTTTTTCATATATATACACTCCTAATTGAACAGAGACTACAGTGTAGCCATGTAGGTAAAAAAAGATACTCCTAAAATACCTGTCAAGATTCACAATACCCAAAGAATGACATATTCCTTTGAATCTCACAGAGAGATGCTGCTGGTGCTTGCTACATTTCGTGGCTGAAACCCTTTCAAGTACAGATTCCCTCTGGCTTTCAATGACTTTCTGTATGCAAAAAAAATCAGCTCAGGCTCATTGCTGTAGGAATATGAAAGGAGCAGGAGATGTTGCTTCCTTTCTCTGACCACTTGGAATTAAGATATTCTGCATCACAATGAAAGACATAAGCCAGCAGGACTTTGCTATAGTCTGGTTGCCTTAATAAGAAAAAAAAATCTGGTGAGCTGAAGATGTCCAGATGGGTTTATGAAGTTAAAAATAAAAGACTGTGTTCTTTACCCTCATGACAAGAAATAATTCTGTGTTAGTGTTGCTTCCACAACATACCACCTCTGCTGCCACGAGGGCAGGTTGCAGAGCAAAGAGCCTCTCATGGCCATGAGCAAAGGCAAGAGTGATTCCATGAATTCAGCAGGAGATCTGCATGTAGCCCAAAGAGGGGAGTAGTGCTGCAGAATAAGACGATACCTCCAGGAAAGAGGACTTGACTCAATCAGCAAAGTCCATTGGTGGCAGCACAGACAACACAGTCAGGGGAAACTTCAGGTAATGGTTTGTGCTGGCAAGGAGCTGAATTTCAGCACTGGAGTCCATGCTAATAGGGATGCATACATATCAAATTGTCTTGTGTTGACAGATCTATCACTTTTTTGAGTAACTTATGCCAACCACAAGGAAAAAAACAGATTGGGGAGTGGTTGTTGTTCTATAGTGAGTGTTTCATCTTCGTGGAAAAGAAGGTGGAATATCAGATCATACAAAAGTGAGATATACGCCAAGGTTAAGTTGGGTGTTTTGTTATGTTTTCAAGCCAGCAGGAAGTCATCAAATTATTTTTTAAGGATCATTTTCTCAAGACTTTTAGTAGAGAGAAGAGAGAGTTATGAGTTCCAGTTCTGCTAGAAGTAATTGGGGTAATGACTGTGGGCTCCAAATCAGACACCTTTCCTCAGTGCCCACAGTTACTTATACATCTTCACCAGCCAGGCCCTCTGCTTTCCACGCTCTGTACATGGAAGAGTCTGTGAAGGAAATCTGTCTCTCCAGTTGGGGTAAAGTTTCAACAAATCTTTTCACAAGCCCTTGTTCTTGCACAGATTAATGTTCATTGTCAGTAGAAGAGAGGGGAGAGCTCAGTGGGGCTCCCCTCCTGTGCTGCTGCCTGGAGGGGTCTGGAAACACAAATGCAGCAGATGAGCACTTGCAGACAGTGCTTTAATGTGGACGTTGATGTAGAATGATATTGAACACAAATGTTATTCCCTCTCATGAAGTCTCAACAGGGAAACCTGAAAATGTTCTTGGTGGATCAGCTCTGCAGGGGTGGCCCCAATGCCTCTGCCAAAGGTGTAGAGGGAGGGCTGGTGGCACTTTGGCAAGTCACGCTCTGCTAGACTAGAAAGATGAAGAGTAACCCAGATTAGCCTTACGATTCAGGTGATGCTCTATGTAAAGCTAATGTAGGAGCCCACTTGTATTGATTATTCTAACTCTGAACAGACTGTGCAGATCCTACTTCAAATCTCGGTTTTTTAGGCTTAAATGTTTAAATGACAGGTTTGAACATTGTTTGCCACTACTTACCATCTCAAAATTTAACTCCCTCACCAACAACATTAAGTGTCTTTATAGCTTTAGGAGGATAAAGATACAGAAAAGACATATTAAGCTTCTCATTTACCCCACTGTATGCCTTCATTTTCTCCACTTGATTTTGGATTTTCAATACATAGGAAGACTCCCTGTTTTGGGCAAAAGTTAACACTAAAAGCGAGCATCAAGTTACTGCTGCTAACAAGCAGCTTGTGTCTTTGATCCGAGGTAAAGCATGGACTGGATGCTCTGGGAACATTGTGCTTGTTATGATAAATTTACTCTTTACGTTGGTGGTGGATATACCCTGGAGTTTGACATTGAGGGCTGGAGGCATCAGGAGGAAGAGATGGCCTGGTGCCTGAGAGAGCACTGTGTTCATGTACCTCCCACCCAGCTGTACAGATGTTTGAAGTTCACTGGTGTATCTCCTTGTCCTGGCAACACACATCAGTTTTCTGCGGGCAGAATTTTCTGTGGGCAGACATTTCCACTTGACTGCCTAATGTCCTGACATGAACAAGTGTTTGGCTGTTTGGCAGGATCCATAAACCAGATGTTACTCACCCAGTTACTGTTCAGGGTGTTGTCTGTGGTGTACTTGTAAGGGATGTCACCCCCACAGGGTACAGAATCAGGCAGAAGCCAGTGATTAAGCTGTGGAGAAATGGGGGTCACATCCTACTGCTCTCCCCCATTGCATCTTTGGCCAGTTGTTTTCCCATGAGGAAGTCAGAGTGATCTTTCATAACTTGCTTTCTCCAAAAGGGCAGAATGTAGCTTTGGCTGTGTTTGAACTGCAATTTAACTTTTCTCCCAAATAATATCCTCTTTCAAAGAATGTTTTTTATGATATAAAGTCACATTACTCTCTACTGTTCTGCTGTTAAGAAGACATAAGTTGGAGGCGTATCTTCTGTAACCAGAGGATTTGGGAAAAGGTAGGATTGTTTTTTTTTAATTTCCCATTTTTCCCTGCTGAGGCCTGCCATGAAAAAAAGAAAAAAAAATTATTGCTGTTGTACTTTAATTCTTTAGAAATGCTTTCTGTAACTAATAACTATTTCAGAATAAGTAACTTTTAAAAAAACTTGCAGTAGTAAGCAACTGCAATTCCCATGTGCCTATGTTACTGCTGGTCCTTAGTCCTATGTAGTGCAATATATTGCAATGAAGATGCAATGCATTAACAGCTTAATATTTCAAGGTTTGGCTTTAAAAACATGAGCTTCCTCTATATCTGCCCAGCATCATCAAGTCTTTATACTATCTCTGAGCACTGTAGATTTAACCTTCTTCTCTCTTTGCAAGCCAGCAATGTTTACATGTTCTATTTTTAACATTTAATTTTTCATCCATTTTAGAAATGTGTCAACAGGCAAAAATGTATTTAAATATTTCAATGACCACTGGAGCTACTGGATATTGTAAGATATATCTGCCACTGCAAGAATGAAGGTTTATAATTCCTTATTTTCTAAATACACCTAGCAGCAATTTGTGTGTGATCAATACACATGCATATAAACATAGTTATTTATCTCTGTATGAACTTAATGCATCATTCTTAGATGATTAAATATAATTTTGTTTCAATAAAGAAACAAATCTGCAGGCACTTTAGATTTCACCTGTATCTGCCATGTTCCTCTGCAAAACAGAAGGAAAACCAGCTATTTTTCTGCATGGCTTTAATTTCTACCACTCATGTCCATCTACAATGGAAATGCCTGTTATTAGATATTCGTAAAAGAAGACATTGAAGACTCTCATAATTTTGAGATTATTTGGGAAGCATCAATTCTGCAGTTCTTTCAAATATAGCTGTTGATCTACAGCTTTGTTTTGTCCCTTCGCAACATGAGCTTAATTATTGTTATATAATAAATAAAAATATTATTTTATCAGAGTAAAAATATAAATTACATGTATTTTGTGGCTTTTTTTGCACTGGAGAAGTGTAAAAAGTTCTCATCTGAATGAGAGTGGCTATGTCACGACACTGTAGAAAAAGAGAAGCCCATGAAGTTATTGGTATCCTTCACATGTGCAAACTTATGGGTTTGGACATGCCTGGCTCTGGCATGTGCACTCACATCTCCACACACACATCTCCTCCCAGGCACACCTCTGGCAACATGGAATCAAAGTCATGACCAGCACTGCCAAAGTGCTGCAGCCTTGCATGGTAGAGCCACATTCCCATCTTCTGGCATGTATAAGGCATGATAGTTAATAAGTGTTTCGGGACAACCCAGTCACTCCAAAATGTTGCTCAGAAATGCTAAATTGTAGTAAGTGCAATTATTGTAATTCTAGAGATCATGCTTACAAAATCAGAATACTTTATTCCAATGTATTATTTTTACTATTTATTTATTACTTGTATTGCCATAGCAACTAGGAGCTCAGCTAGAGTCAAACCCCCCACTTTGCTAGGAACTGCACAAACAGGAAAAACAGATGAGGAGCTCACATTCGCATTAATAAGGTGTTCTTAATTTTAAAAGGTCTCTGAGGTCACGTATGCAGCTGCAGACAAAAGATGTAAAGCAAGTTCCAATATAAAGGATAAATAAAACCACAATCAGACCCTCAGTGATAACTTGGCTGTCTGCTAAAACTCCTCAGAGAAATGCTGGCATTAACAGCAGACCTCGAACCATGCCCTTAAGGAAATAAATTCAGGCTCTATCAAGCCATGCTGCAGCATCCCCAGCTTTACCGGGGTAGGAACAACTCTACTGATCTGTCTGAGCATGGTCTCCTCACGTGAGGAAAGCTATGCAAAACCCTTTGATATAGAATTCCGGCTTTAATGAACGTGGGATCCGGAAATATTCCTTTCCCCATTATCTTGCAATTGACCTGAGAAAACCTTCTAGTTTGTTAAGAAGAAAACTTGTCAACCCTCCATAGAAACTATCACCCTACAAATCCCAATGGGGACACTACTGAAAGGACCATGATTACACAAAGCAACGACCTTCTTAAATTCTACCACATTTCAGAGCATATTGATTCCTGGCATGGTATTCAGCTGTGTAGTACGAATGCTATTTTAATTCTAGAAATGCTATCCCTCTTAGTACCTTGAAATCTTCCTTTAATCTTTTTTGCCCTATAAAGGCTTCCATTAACTCCTTCCCTTCCTTCAGTATCTCTTTTTATTGGTTTCCTATTTATTTTTCTCTCTCTCTTGTGCTTGACCTTTTTTTTCTGCAACATGTTACTCTCACAAGTTGCTGGCTGAAAGAAGACACGATTTACTATGTCATTTTAATGCAGTGAGTTTGCACAACACAAGTAGTTTTGGATTCTTTCGAAAGAAAGAACACAAACATGTATGTGCTAATTAAACACACCATACTAACCGTGTGGCAGCGTGTGGCCCTCATAACTCTGGCAGCCATAAGAAGAGTCCTGAGGGAGGCATATTCCTTCAGAATAAATTGCTGTAGGGATCTTTGCAGGGAGGTTTTCCATTTTATTTCTGAAGGCACTGTGCTGGTGGGGGATGTGCTCTTGTCTAACGTTGACAGCCCACTGCCCCTGCCCTTTTTCTCGCTGTATTAAACTGCTGATAAATCTTCCTGGTCATCCTGTAAGGTAGAAGAGAGAACTAAAAACACAGCATTTCAAACCAGCAAGACTTTAGAAAGCAGGAGTGAGTGTGTGATATTGTTGCAGAAGGGGGATTCAGCTGGCGTGAAGTCCTGCTGTTTGCAGACAGCCTCACTTCTCACCCGGCAGAAATGGGGAGGCAGGGTCTGCTCTCTCCCAGCCCCCGGGGACCTGGTGCCTGGAGCCTGCCTTTGTTCATGGGCACAGCTGGCCACAGCTGCAGGCTGTCCCCCAGGCTTTGGGAGCAGCAACAGGGTGCACCTTTTGAAGCTGGAAAGGGGCCTAAGCTTTCTGTGAAGGCATTGTCAGGGAGATTTGTTTACTTTCTTCTTTTTGACAAGTATGAATTTATAAGCATCTTGATCTGACTGTCTGATTGGACATAGTGCTTGCAGGAGCAGAGTGGTTTGAAAAGCATAGCCCTTTGGATACCATAAGGGCAACCTTAGTTTTTGTCTGTTCTCTCATATGGCAAAATTAAACATAACAGAATGAAATAAATTTAATGAAAACCATTTCCATCACAATTGAAGCAGGGCAAACCTTCGAGGTGTGCTCAGTCCCTCTTTGGACAAAATACATGTTTCTGAGTATGAGGCTTTTAAAGCCAAATACCTAGAGAATTTACTATTAATGGGCAAATTAATGGGAAACCAATTCAGAATGGATGCTAGGAAATGTTCAAGGTCAAATGACAGTATTTAGCTTTCATAATTTTTTGTATCTACATGCATCTACACATTAAGTAGCTTAAGTCCCATATGCTGTCTTTTGTTAGTATAAAAGGGTCATGTTCAGATAAGAGAAAGGTACTCTCAAAACTGGACCCTGAAGTTTCCCCAGATGTGCAGCAGAGACTGAAGCCCAGGCAGGTGAGCAGCACTGATCTGAGAGAGGAGGGATGAATGAATGGACAGGCTGCATGCACAGCACAGTTTGGCTCTAATGGGTTGGGATGTAAAAAGCCTTTCCCTTTCAGCTGCCTCGTGCATGGTGGCTGCCTGTTGTGAATACTTTTAAGAGGACAGTTCGAAAGAAGGACTGGGAGGCTCACACACTCACTGCTTTGGAGAATATTTTTTGCAAGACCTTTTCTCTTGTAGGCACTGACTCAGCTCTGACTCTGGATAAAAATTGCATTCTAGCTGTACAGAGGTGTTGCATTCAAATATTTGGAGATTGTTTGGCATAGTCCATCACAGAGCCCTGCATCTGAGCTCTTTGCTACCAACACATCTTTGAGCTGCAGTAATGTCCATCTTTAGCTTTTTAGGGATTCTTCTGATGGATGTTTTATGGTTGGGCACAGAACGAGGCTGCCAAAGTCAGCCCAGGGGCTCTTTGCCTCTGCTCCTGAACTCAGTCTTCACCATTCACTACTTTCTTCTGAGGGGTTGATTCAGAAGAGTTGCTCTTCGTGCATGAATTAAACTTTCTTTTACTCCCCAGGCTACAGATGAGTAAATTTCCTTCCATGCCACAAAAGATAGGGTAAGTGGCTCTGTTGGCGCTTGGGCACATCCCACTGTCTTCATACAAAGGATGTTAATTCACCTCTCCTCTGCTTTTGGCCCTGAATGCCTGTTCCTGCCAAGTGTGCTGTGGGAACGTGTGTTAAATGTTACTGTCGCTTTTAGTATACAAAAGATGATAAATACTGTGGAAACAAGCTGTGAAGAATGAAGACAAGAAGCTGATGTTTGGTGTGAATGAAGAGGGGGAAGGCTGTGAAAAGTGAAATCACATGCTTGGAGCAAAAGGCTAGGAAAGTTTTCTTCACTGTAATGTTATGAATGGGAATAGGTAGCAATATTATATTTGACAAGTTTGTAGGAGATGATGTTAGTTGAGATGGGAGATGGTGAGAGCCTGGAGGAGTGTTCTACGTTATGAATGAGAATAAAAAGTGTAAAACTTATAACTGTAAAGTAAAAAGATGGAGTAAGAATCAATTGGAAATTCAGCTAAAGGCTGTGCCAAAGTCATGGACCTGAGGAGCTGCAGAAGAGGCAAGACAGTGATATTTCCATAGTGACAGAAAAAGGGGAGCGTGTCAGAGAGGAAGACGAAGAACTCTACACTGACTGTGCCACTCTTAAACAGATGGCTGAAACATGGAGCAGGTACATTATTTATTTATTTTGAAGATGAGATTATCTGGAATTTGATTATTTGCATAATTATCTGTAAATGAATTATCTGGAGACAACATGAAAAGAAGCAGAGACAGAACCCAGGTGTAGAAGACCTCTGTAGAAAATTGGAGGGAAGAATGAAAAAAATCCTTTGAAATGTACATTGAAGTGTGGTTAGAGGGAAAAGAGGAAAATCAAGACATAGATGAGTCAAAGTCCATGGAGAGAGAGCAGTTTTACAAGAAGAAGGGTCTTGCAGGCAGATTGGAGAGTGTGACAAGAGATGTCAGTTCTGGATTTTGGGAGGAATGATTTGTGAGGCACTTTAATGAAAATGTTTCTTCTTCACTGCAGGGCAAAGGGAAGAAGTTAGAAAAAAAAGAAAAATAGATGGCTTAAAACTGAGCTTGATTGGAAGAGCTCCAGAATACATTTGCAGACAAAAAAGGTGGGTGGGATGGTTGGTAGAGAGGAGAAGGGAGCCAAAGACAGTTTATTTTTAAAAGGACATTTATATTGTGAGGTGGAGCGTCTTGAGGAAATTGAGAAATAGAGATACTAAAGAGAGAATGGAAGAGTGCCAGTGAGATTAAAAGACAAGCTTGAAAGCAGCAGATAAGATGCTTGTCTGCTTAGAATGAATATTGTGGAATATAGGTCCTGCATGTCCTGCAGGAGGGAAAGAGTTTTGAAAAACCTGGCAATTCTCTTGACAAGGAGAAATGTATGGTTGGGAAGGGGGAAAAGGAAAAAAAGGAAAAGGAAAAGGAAAAGGAAAAGGAAAAGGAAAAGGAAAAG
>JAHLSL010000019.1:10858588-10962111 GCA_025920805.1 Petroica traversi
GAAAAGGAAAAGGAAAAGGAAAAGGAAAAGGAGAAGAAAGGGACTGAAGGACTTATCAAGGGTTGTGGCAAGCTGTCAGCTCAGGAAACATGGGATTTGGTTAAAGTATAGAAGTACAGAGGTTTTTTAGTGTAGGGACATAGCAGAACTGAAGAACTGAAGGAGAAAAGGAGGAGGAGGGAAGGAATTAAGAGTGGAGTGTGTTGTCCAGGCCAGGAAGAGGAGGAAGAGAGGAAACAGGAGGGGGACATACCTTGCAGAGGGAAGGTGGGAAAAAACCAAGTGTGAACAGGGAGACACGAGGTCTGGGGAATTTCATGAGCATATGATAAGAGAAAAGAGAGAAGGAGGGAGAACTGAAGGGCAGAAGAAGGGGGTATCTGTGCTTGTGATCTGGATATAGGAACAAGGTAAACGGAGGAGACAGATGATTGATGGTCATTTGTCAAGACAGAGAGATAAATCTTCAAAGCTGGCCAGGAAATCAAATGGAAATGCAAAGCTGATTTATGGCAAAAGGAATTAGATGTGCTATTAGGACAGTACTCATAGATATGGAGCATAGGTGAGGAAAAATATTCTATGATTCTATGACAGCTGGAAAGAGAGACATGAGTTTAAAATTGTTAGAAAGAGTGGGATAAGTAAACTGTGATAGAGTTTTGTAATAAAATTGTAACTGATACTTCTGATAATGCTGTTGCTACTATAATGCTTGATGACAGAGACTTGCTTTTTAATGTTAGGGTTAATGTTACTAATAGTTTTTTATGTTTCCTTTCAAAATTCAAATTGTCCACTTATAATACGTTATTTTCTGTGGGTCCCATTAATATTTCCCCCAGGATGTCATCTCCTTAGTGCAGAGCCAATAATATACTCATTTATATCCAGAGGCTCCTAAGAAGTTAAAAATATTAAGCTTACTAAACAATGTATTAACTTAAATAGTGAGTCAATGAGGAAGAAATTATGAAGTGCTTCCTGCATCAATAGGTACTGTGAATTAATAGGAAAATGTGTAGTGAAGAAAACTCTGAATAGAGTTCTTATGATTGCCGGAGTAATAATGATGAAGGTCAACCCTGAACCATGTATATATATAAATTTTTATTTCTAGAGCTGCATGTAGAAGATAAAACAGACTGAATATGTAGCACAAATACTCAAACATCTATATAATCTATATTTATATCTATATTCTTTATATCTCTATCTCTATTTCTATAACTGTACCTATCTATGTGCAATAATCTCAAATATACCTAGTTAGAAATAGGAGTTACATGATTTCTCTGCAGGTTAGAAATTTTTCTGTCATCCTGGAAAAGTCTGTAGCACATTCTTATTTTGAATCTTTATTGATCTGATGATACAACAGCGATAAATTACTTACTAAGTCAGACACTTTATTTATGACGAGTGTCACTGTTATTTTCTAATTAAAAGAGGGTTTTTTTTCCTCCATTAAAATTATGAGGTTTCACTTCCATTGGAAAGGATGCCCTTAGTCATCTAATGCTTTCTCATAATCAAGCCATTTCTTTTCAAAACTGCTCTTCAGCTTTATTAGAGGTTTAAATAAGGTGCCTTTATTTTGATGTTTACTCTTCCAGCTTTCTCACAACAGTTGTTATGACTTCTTGTGGGTGTGATCCTTATTTATGGAGGGATTGTTTGATAATGCAATATTACTGCAACTGAGAAATAAATCACATGTATATCACTGCTAGCCCCTTCTCCATGAGCAGAAAGCTGTGTAAACTCCAAGCATGGTTTCAGATCTGAGAGCTGTGATGTCTCTTTTTCAATGCTTTTCTTACTCAAAAAAATCCTTATAACTTTTAAATTTAAGGAATATCACCAGAAACATGCAAAGATGGAGCTACTGTAGAGTACAGAGCTAGCTGTTGAAAAACTCTTCAGATTTTCAGAGGTATGAAACGATGATGAACTTGAGCAGTACTAGACTGAGCAAATGGCTACATCTACACCAGGAAATTAAGTGGTGACAGGGAAGGCTCCAGGGCACAGGCACCTGGCTGTCTGTGCTGTTATTGCTGCAACAGCCCACGAATGGCACACTTGTGACCCACAGAAAATAACAGCTCGCAGCCAACTCAGAGTGATTCAGGAGCCTGTAACTCCCCACAGGCAGTTTGGCCTCTTGGAGACTAGGGGAGTTTAAAAGCATGGACAGGGCTAGCCCATGCCTGTAGGTCTCAGTGCCAGACTACAGAATGAGAAAAATTTAATTAACCAATGTGAAGAAGCCTTACAACACTATACATTACATGTGCCAGGAAAATTTGGAAAAGGAGCCAGTGGTCTGTTGATTGTTCAGAGTAAAAAGGTGAGCTGAGTCAGTCAGTGATGGAAGCAGGGACAGCACTTTTCACAAAAGGAACTACATTAAGGCAGGCATCATTTCTTGAATCTTCCTTCTTTTTTTTTTTTTTTTTAATATCCAAATATTTGTTCTAGAGATGAATCATCATTCTTATTGAGCTTCATAGAAGCCATAAAGTTCTTCATTTTACAGCTCCTGCAGTAAGAAAATATTAGAGTAAATAGGCTCGTGGGTAAAATATAACGACAAATTAATGCCATTTTTTCTATTTATTTCCTATGGCTGGCCATCTCTAGGAAACAAGCTAAGAAAAGCAGAGAGTCTGTGACTCCCTATGTGATGTTTTACAGACTTATTAGCTTGTAAGGACACTTTTGCCCTTTCTAAGTGATGGTCATATCTATTAGAAGGTTTATTTTTTTCAATTTTAATGAACTCTAAGGAGTGCTTGAGGGATAGGTGAATTGACTTGAATTTTCTCCTCACACTTGGACAAACATTCAATGGAGCCTTAAAAAGTTTAGTTTATATTTAGTTTTTCTTCTGTCTGAATAGTTTGGAAGAAAGGAACTTTAACATGATCCTCCCTGCTAAGTGCTTTAGCACAGCCAATACCATCACTGCATTGATCAATAGTCTCATGGTATAAAAAAGACCCCCAGGCAATGACTTGTAGCCAAGTGGCCAAATGTCTAAGTATAAGAGCAAAAGCATTTCTAAATACAAAGGGAAAGGCTGTTCTAACTGTTCCAATGCAATTATTACTTGGGGTATGCTGACTAGAGTGAACAGAATTGGGCATTATATCCAAACACAAATCTGTCCGTGCATACACACAAAAATAGATACAATTCTTAGGCTTGAGAAGGGCACAGAGCAAGAAGTTATATTGTGACCAAGACATTTGGAAATTGCTTTGACTTTGGGATCTTCAGTCTGTGAATTTTGGTGTTGTTATTTTTATTCGTAAGAGGGGAGCTCATCTTTCTCTGGAGCTCTGGACATGTCTCAGTCTGGACAAAACATCATCATTTGAGAACCTCAACCTTCTTGTAATTTTTCCAGCCTGTAAATCTTGTTGGCTTTATACTTTTGTAAGTTCTGCATCACAGGAGCATTCAACTGCAACCGTATTGCAAATCCATTTCTGAGGTTACTGGAGAAAGAGATGAGTCTGTGTCTGGACTCACACTGATTTTGCAACTCTGCCACCCCACTGCTAGGAATGAGAACAATGACACCAAGGGTGATGAGATTGCTCCTGGTTTGCAACTCTGAAGCAATTGCAAACTGATTCTGCTTCTTGCAAAGTTTCAAGTATCTTTAACTAACACTTGGGAAAGCATATCTGAAATTCTTGCCTGCTTTATGTCAAAGCCGCATCTGCTGGGAGAGCTTTATCTATGAAAAAGGGAATGAGGTTTCAGATAACCTTTGTGACAGACTCTTAAGCTATATGTAGACTCCCAGTGTTAGGAGGCTGTGAGGTAAATATAGATTAGTGTGGACTAAATATAAATACACTGCTCTCTTCCCTGAGCCATTGATGTGAAGGGGTGAGACTCCTGCCAGAAACTGGACCCTAAGTCCCTGCTCTGCACTGGTTTTCTTTGAAGGCTGGGGTAAAGCACTGAGACATTCAGTGCATTGAACAGGATCCTTGGCCTTCACTTCCCATTTGTAAAGTAGCACAATAATACTTAATTACTGAGCAGGGACAGTTCAGATTTGTCTGAATCAGTTTGATCTGGAAACATTTTAACCACTGTACCAGTATTGCAGGAGTCGAGCAGTCACCTTGACAAGTTTTAGTGGCAGGACCTTTGCTCCATTACATGCCTGCTGTGCTTAAAAGATAAACTTGTATTGATTCAGACATTTGGAATTCAACAGGGCACAAATATAAAAGTCACAAGGAAAATTAATAATTATAGAGCTAAGAATTTTTAAAGGAGAACTGATGGAGGCCTTGGATGAAAGATATATTTTATACTTTCCCAGAATATAACATAAAGGTGAAGGCTTTATATCAGCAGAATTAAACACCATTTCTTTATTTCTTTAACATTTCTGAGGAGTATGCAGGAACAGGGATTCTTAAAAACTGATGCTGCAGTTTGGTTCACAGTGTCTGCTGACTGAGCTGATAGTGTTCATTTAAACCCTCTCTCAGGCAATGCTTTTAAGCACAGATGAAACTCTCACCTGTTCAATAAAGCACTGAGTCACATACCCACAGGCCGGTATCATTTGAGTGCTTTTGACTTTGGTGGGATCTGAGTGTGTGTGGCTGCACCCTACTGAAACAAGGGTGTTACTCAGAGCAGGAGCTGAAGGCTGATTTTCCCTGAGGATGACAAGACTGTGTAGCATTTGTTAGTATATGAACAAGCTCTGAGTTTGGGTGGCTCTCCTAAGACTGTGTTTCTTGATATAATGTGCTTTGTTGCATTTTTGTTTTCCCAAAGATACTCTGGTAAATCCCCAGTCATTAAAGATTATTTTGGAAGTATTTTTCCAAGCTAACTAGATTTTATTTGATTAAATTCAGTATCTAAAGGTATATAAGAATTGCAATGCTGCTATTTAAATTACCTAGGGAAGCAATTTTTGCATGATGTTGATTAAAGGATGGCTTGAACAAATATGCTTTTCCTTTTATATTCTTTTTTTAATTTTCAAGCCAGAGAGAAACCAAACAAACATTCCAAGATATTCATAATAAAAAGTGACATAGGGAACAGTTTGTTCAGAACTCAAAGGCAAGTCAGGCAAGTCAGACTTCATATATCTGTCCAAAGAAATTGCAAACACACAAAATTATTTTCCTTGACATTAGCTTTGGCAATGCAAGTAGAGAAAAAAAAACCATCCTTCCTTCCCCACATCTCTGGGAAGAAATCTGGAAGGTGTTTTGTCTAGATGTAAAACAGGAGCACACAGGAAGGTGAGGATGAGCACTCCTGAGTTTTGGTGAGAACAAGTATTTCATTCATCTGACAAATCTGAGTACAGGCTTCCAGGCTATTATTCATCCCCTGCTATTCAGGCGATAAATGAGAGAAAATAGCTCTCTTTTGTCTTTTTGTGTAGATAACAGGAAAAGCAAAGGAGAAGCCTTAAGGGTCTCTCTCAGTGGGCTAAGGTTTTCAGCACACCCATAAAATACAGCACAGCTTTTCCTGTGAATATGGATGCAAAACTTGAAAACATGGAGCAGCATGTTCTGTACCCCAGTCCATACCTTGCGGCTCTACTTTATCAAGCTGTTCTCCTCATGATGTCCCCAGAAATGTGAGGGGTGTGCTGAGCATCTCACAGCTCTCTTTTTCTCTAGGGCAGGGATCCCCACTGCCTCCCAGCCCCACAGGAGCCTCAGGAGGGCTGCAGAGCTGGAAGCAGGGAAAGCAGAGCTCAGGTGCCGAGGGAGGGATGGGCAAGAGCACAGGAGGAAGATGCACCTCTCTGAGGCTGCCTCATTTGAGGGAAATGAAGTGTAGGCAAAGGGGGAAAGCTCTTGGTCACAGTTTTATTTACCAGTACTGATACAGACACCGAGATCTTGGGACATTCCAGTCTACAGTTACTTATTTCTTGTGGCTCCTTTGGCAAGCAATAAGCTTGTTTCTGGTTTCTTTTGTCTTTGAGAGTGATTTCATCATAGCTCCTGAATCTGCTGCTGCTAGTTTGGCTATTGCCTTTGAGGTGAATTGTGAATCATGAACATATGCTTGACTGCAAGACAAACCAAACCTAATTTTGTGCCTGAGGCAGCAAAGCTGCCTGTGCAGAACATTGCTGAATATTACAACCTCTGTTATGGACTGGGAGCATCAAAAGGGCAGCTTGATCGTGGAAAGGGGGAATGTGCTGCCAACACCCTCCACTGGCCACCTTGCAAGGTAGGGAAATGTTAAAGCAAAACAACAGCAAAAAAAAGTTAGAGAAGATAAAGTTGTCCTCCCAACAAAATGTGAGGGGATTTCTGCTGCTAATTCACTGCTGTTGCAGGTTGCCTGTATATTGCTCATGTGTAGCACACTGAGTTTAAGGAAAGCACTTTGCTTGCCCGCAGCCTGTCTGAAGAAGAACAGGATGCGTTATGTGGCTGATATAGAAAAGATATTAACAAAACTTACATTTTGTCATCAAAGTAAAATGTGAGCAATGTTATGGTAAGACGAATAGTTAAGTAAGCAAAAAACAGCTTACAGGCATAGTCAGTGCTGTCCAATGTAAAATTACCTACTTTTAGAGGAGTTTTTTATTCTGTGCTGTGTCCCTCCCTTGAACAGAAATATCCAATACTAGGACAAAGACAAATGGGCTAAAGCTCTGGCAGATTCAAAAAAGGAAAGTTTGTGTACTCAGTTTTACCTTTTCCAAGTTTCTTCATGCCTCCCTCTCTCCAGTTTTTGTTGGTATAGAACCAGACAGTGGTCAGTCTTTTCCAGCTGAGTATTGGCTGATACAGACCTACTTGTCCACACATAGGAGATCTCACGCACAAGGCTTAATCCAGTTGCCTGTTGCAGGTAAGTTCAATTGCTGCCAGTGAATTTTAATGAATGTTGTTCATCTCACATGACAGAAATGATTTATTACCCATGTATTCTAATGCAAATTCAAAGATACAAGACCAAGATCACTGCTCAGGACAATCAAAACTGAACTTTTTGTGCAGGAGCCTGTTTGGATTCAAAGAATTTTAGGAGACGAGAAGCTGACTGCTTGAGCCTCATTTTATGATGAAAGAGTGGCAAATGTCTCTCCACTTTGTCTAGTGTGGCAGCTTTACTCAGAGACTTGTGCTGCCAGAGTTTCAGCTGATATAAATCAAGGATTTGTCATGGATGAGGATTTTGCCCTGTGCCTCCTCACTTGCCAAATGCTCAGTGGTTGAATGGTCATTTTTCACAGAGTCCTGTGTTTGGCTAAAATGCGCAGACGGAGTAAAATGACAGAACTCCCAAGTTGTAAAGCCCACTATATTTACTGAAATTGCAACTAGTGCATGTATAGATTGAGTTAAATCTTTTGTGATGTGGACACTGGCTCCTGTTCCATGGGCCAAAGTTGTGTAAGCTGCCTTTCCCAAAAAGATCATGGTAGTTCTCACAATATCCTTCATTGTTTCTAGCCCAGAACATCAACTTTAAGATTGATCAAAGCCCTCAATATAGAACAAACATTTGGTGCCTTCCAAACTCAGCCAAACTGTTATGTGATCCACCAACAAGAAGTCTATCCCTACTCCCTAAGGAATTAAAAGTGTACTGCATGAAAACTAATACAAAATAGAACTTCATTCCTCAGAATTTGAGTATAAAAATTAACTAGCCAGACCAAACCTTTCTCATAGCTAGAAGATAAAGTTTTTGCCTTACTGTAGATATATACTTGCTTAGTTCTCATTTTTACAGATGGTTGTTTATGTAGCATGTAAGAGAGGGAGAGCCTGAGCTTACACATCCCTCAGTTTATTCTAGAGCAGTTTGGACAGGGTTGCAGGCAACATTGCTGCACCTGAAACTCTGCAACCAAGCTTCAGGGAGGATCATTGCAGATGTTTTCTCTCCTGGTTCTTGTATGAGACAGAGGACTATAGATACCATTACAGGGCTGTGAGGCTGAGGTTTATTGTGCTTATAAAGTAATGTGATTGTTAAATTATTCTGTGGATTTTCAACAAATGGATATGGCCATATTCATGTTTTTGTGTTATGATGCCTCCAATAAAAGAGAGTTGCAACATTACAGAGTTCAGAGTTACATTGCTAAGGATTGTCTGCAAACTGTGAATATCAAAAGGGCAAATGACATGATAAAGAGAAGTGTGAAAAGAAAAAAGCAAAACCTCACTTAGAAAGCTTTAATTTGTACAACTATGACTCAATTTCAACAAATGATTTTTTTTTTTTTTTAATTAAATAGGAATGAACTATTCAGAAGAGGAAGCGGATAGAGCACAGCATTTCAAAATAAACAGCTGTTCAAATAAAAATTTCCTGTTTATTGAGATTTCAGTTGTATCAGAGTAAAGGCCTCAGAGTGGCTGAGCAAGTCAATCATTATATACCTTGTTAGTGTGACAGCCCCCTGTGTATTGTTTAACTGGAAATAAAACATAAATACTCCAGACCCCTACTGTGTCTGCTTCATGGTGCATAAATCTATTGTGTGTCATGTCACTTAGAGTTTTGATGGCAGGCTACCAAATGGCAGAGGAAAATACACAATCAAGCCTTCATTTTCATAAATGAAATTAAAGTACACACAGGAAATATAGAACAGAAGTGTTTTCATTAGTTCTATTCCAAGGGTCCTTCACTCAAAATGGAGACTTTGCAAGCCTCAGTGAACATTTGGATACACATGCAAATGAGTGGTTTTCCCAAGTATTTACTATTTTCTTTTTCAAATTTGATGGTCTTTTTGTAGTAACAAACCTGTGCCAAATAATTTTCACTAATGTTATATCTTCTACCTAGCTGGACTGTCAAAGACAGAGCCCTTGGCCAGTGGTGTGCTCCAAGAGTTTCCTTTGCACAAGCCTTGGAGTCTTTAAAGGTGTTTCAACACCCAAATTTATGGTCTCTAAGGTCAATAATATAGTTTGACTAAATGCCAAAATGAAGTTTATGTTAGCTGCTCTCCTCAAGACCTGAGTCTTTACCTAAATACTTGTTCATAGGAAACACCTACAAACAATTGACAATTTTGTTGGGCATTGAACAGAGGAAAAGCAAAAATAAGGATCTTGCTCTTAAACCTTGTGATCCAGACTGGCATGTACATTGTGCTAGGCAAAGAGTCAGTTTTGAGTAAAAGCATAAATATAGATGTGCCCTAAAGACATTTGTTCACCATGCATAATTTTGGGATCTGACAAATGAAACAGGTAAATTTGAGAATTAGATTTTTCAATTAGACTTTGAGAAAAATAATATATACATAGAATAAAAATTTGACCATTAATATTTAGATCAAGCTAGATTTTGTCACTATTATCTCTCTCTTATTTATGTGGTTACAGTCCTTTCAAAACTTGGAACATCTGTTTGTTTTATATCATTGAGCCCCGGGAGCCCCGTGATTGAAATCATGTCTGACTTCAGAGAGTTGGTCTCCAAAGAGGGTCTCTGCAACACTGCCCAAAATAAGAGGAAAACAAAACAACCAAACCTAAGAAACAGTGTGTAGGATCCAGTCTGCTGAACCTGAGCACTGGACTTGTTTTGAAATGCCAGGTGCACAGTGAAACAGACTTGGGGCAAGTGACAAGTTTCATGCCTTGTCTGTGAAAAGAATCCCTCTGAAGGTTTCCAAGGGAATCTGCTGTCTGTGCAATGTAGATGCTACCCAGCTTCAGAAATCTGGTCTCACTACAGGCACATTCCCCCTTTGCTGCAGAAGATCAGCCCTAAAGAGGGAGCATATGGGACAAGCACAGACCATGGAAGCATATGTTCAATCTCTGTGCTAAATGATGGGTGACCATCAAGAGATGTCCTCTTCTAAGGCTCCAGCATTACTTGTTTCAAAACAATAATAGTCAACAGAAGCAAATGGGATTTTTGGAGTTGCCTGGAGAACATAGAGAATCACATTTTTCTGCTGTCTAACAGGAATGCAGACCTTAATTCCTTTTAATGTCTTGGGGAAAAC
Organism: Petroica traversi; assembly: GCA_025920805.1. Taxonomy (NCBI): domain Eukaryota; kingdom Metazoa; phylum Chordata; class Aves; order Passeriformes; family Petroicidae; genus Petroica; species Petroica traversi. The sequence goes on from JAHLSL010000019.1 coordinate 10,868,607, forward strand.
TTCAGATGTAATTCTCACTTTAGATAGAAGGAAAATATGCTCAAAGAAAGTGCACAAATGAAAGTTGCTGGTGGTGTGATTTTATCTGTACATTCTGACTGTAAGAATGGAAAAACATAACTTTCTATTAATTAAAATGATTTCTGCACTGATTAAAGCATTTAAACCTGTGTCATATTGTGTTCTTCTAACTGTCCTAACAGTCATTGGGGTGGGAATTTCAGGAGAGTGCCCAATGATTTTGACTCCAAATTTTGTGGCAAGATTGGACATATTTCATTGTTTTCCTTGGCAGTATTTTATGATGAGCATTTATTTTTTCTACAGATTTAAGCTGAATTGCTCATGTCTAAGAAGCAAGTGCTGCATTAGAATATTGTCTTTTTTTCTGGGTAAAAAAAATGTCTTACTTAGACCTTTATGGGCTGTAACAGGCACAGGCACAAGTTATTCATCCTCTTGAAGGTAAGAAACCTGAGAGGAGAAATGCTTCCCTGAAAGAGAAATTTCTAATGTGTATTTCTGATCTTTACACTTTGAAAAGTTATTTAAGTTTAAAACAGTATCACGAATAAATGGATATGGATAGTAGTTTGTCTTGCTGAATGCTTATTCTGGTCAGAAGAATGTTTTCTGCTGCACCTTACTGTTTTTCCTGCTTTAGGCCATGAGCATTCTTCTGAGTACTTATTGTCAATAATATTTTTCTAGTCAACAGTTCCTATTTTATAGCCAGACCTCCTTCACTGTCAAACAGGCAATGGTGCAGACCTCCAGGAGATATAAACCTCCAGCACCACTGCTGAACTGGCTGTACTGAGCACTGCCCATCCAAAGCAGTTAACCCAGTTTATGATTACAGCTTAAGCTCAGCACATTCCCAAAGGCTACAGATGTGACATGACTAAAGAATTCATGGTGTTGTTGATGGAAGGTCTCGACAGAGGGAGTTTGAATTTTCAGCTGTTTGTCCTTGACTCTATTTCTGTTTTTCACAATCTGAAAGCAAATGAAAAGGGTAAAAAAGCCTGTTTCTCGTTGGCTTTACTGATTAATTCGATCCTATTTTACTTGAGAAGAGACACTACAATTTGGCCTAGTAAGGACATGTGAATTTTTAAGACAGAAAAAAGTGATCTGTAAAAAAAGATCAGATTGACAGCTCTTCAAACTTAAAGCTTGTACTCATTCAGTCAATTGACAACAAGCCATAACTCTGCAGTTCTCTCTCTCTTTACCCCATTGAGATGCTCCAGTTTTTTATTAGAGAAATCCTTACTGGCTAGGATCTGTGCCAGGTCAGTGCTCAGCTTCTCTGAGGAGCAGCTCAACAGGGGACCTGTATCTTGTGGTTTAGCAAAGGGAATAATTGGAGAGAGTTTGACCAGGAACCATGTATTTGGTGTTACCGCATGGACTGAGTTTTTCTGGACAAGCAGGGGTGAGGGACTTGTACTTCAGTAAGGATGCCAAGCTACAATCACTGAATCTTTTCAAAGTTCTCTTCCTCTTCCTCCTCCCTCTCACCACATCTTGCCATATCAAGGTATTTAACACTCACGTGGAGGAGCACTGAATTCTTAAGCATTTTGTATCAGGATCATTGACAAACTATACATTTATTTTGAGGGAATATCAGTCCTCCAGAAATTACTTTTGGACAAATATATTGGCTTCAACCACTGACGAAAAGAATATCTGATATTGAGATTTTTTATTTTCTATGATTTTAAACACTAAAGCACTCCAGCCACATTTTAGTTGCTATAAATTGAAAATTATACTATAGACTTAATTTCAGTTAAGGTCGGTGACAGCAGGAAGCTAGCAACACTTCTGCTTTCAAAATGATCAGTGATAATTTACAACTAGGAAGAGCAAACAATATGCAGGAGCTGGCTTCATTTTGGGTAAATTGAAATCTTTGACCTGGCAAGAACTGAAGCCTTGCTCTAAACAAGATTAGAATTTCTTATGGTAGAAAGGGTAGTCCAAATTATTATATCAATTTACTTAAAAGTAGCAAATATAAGCTTATATCAGTTCGCTGACATCAAGTCACACTTACAAGCCAGAGAAAGAGGTTTAGTACTAAAATGTCCTTTAACAGTGAAGAGGCATATACACAAACCAGCTCAAAATTTATATGATTTCTCTGTCTTAATTTTTTGTTTCTACTTGGCACATTATTTGTAATGGGACTGGATTTTAATACAGCAAATATATCTTAAACTGGCAGAGCAATGTCTTGACAATCCATGATAATGAAATAGCATTTTGAAGGCCTTCAGTTCTGCCTCAACGTACCCTAATTTTAGTTGAGATTTCAGTCTTCCATGCTTCAGAATTCCTGTTTTTGTTTCATTTGTACTGGAAAAAATCCCAGTCTCCCAGTAAAACACTTTATATGGCTTTTCATGCACTTACTTCCTGTATGTTGGCTTTTGCTGTGTCAGGGCCCCTGGTCTAATAATAATCCTGAAAATCTGTTCTGTAAATTTTCTGGCTTGATAGAGGATTTGCTGATTAATGTTGTCAGAATGGGATGTGTTGAAAAACACCTTCTGATGCATTACATGAAAGGCTCAGTCTAACAGATGCATAAGATCGGGTTATTGTCATGCACTTTTACCAGGAAAAGTCAAGACTTTGGGATAAATCAATGGTACAATTTGCTTAATGTGAAGTTTGATTTTGCTTGAGTCAGACCTCAGTGGTCTTTTCTTTCTCTGAGGCAGAATAAGCTTCTTTTTTAAGTGTCTGATTTCCTTTATTTTTTTTTCCTATATTTGCTTCTCCTGCTGTGAGTGAGTTATTTGAAGAATATTTATTCATAAAGTAGGTTCTTTCCTGCCTGAACTGAATGAAAATATCTTGTAGATTCTCCTGACTATTTCAGAAGTATTTTGATCCTAACACTTTGTGTACAGCAACAGTCTCACAACCACTGACCTGGTGCATTTGCTTTGATGAAACTTCTAAATTTTATGTTATGAAATATGGAAATGCTCTGGCATCCAGGTGGAAAATATAAAGATACTTAGATTTAATATGCAAGAATGAAATCTGCAAAACCAACACTACATCTTTGAGGAAAATAGAGCTTTATCTGGAAACATCACATTTAAAGGACCTACTTTTGAATATGGATAAAAGAGGTGTCTATGATAATTTGTGTAGAGTTCCTGGCTACTAAGAAATTATATATGTAATTGCATATTCTGGAAAGAAAGCTGTGGCACTAACTATTCCCTTTTTGCAACTCCTACCTGGTTATCCCAATGCTTTTTTTGGTTTACAACCAGTTGGAAGGGGGTCTTCATGCTCTGCAATGGTTTACAGAGTGTGCATGGTGTAGGTGCTGGCAATGGGGGCTGGAGGGGTGGCCTTTGGGATGAAAGGCTGGGGCTGCCCCATGCCATACACAAACAGGTTTAGAAGCCTCCAACCAATTTACTGCAGGGTACAACTGAGCCCCTCAACCAAAGTGGTAGCATCTGGGGGCCATTTTTTATCACTGTAAGTTTAATTTGCAATAAATGAAATTAATTCTCCCCAAACGAAGACTGTTTTGCCCATAGTGCTAACAGTTAGATTATCTCCTCATCTTTTTCTTTACCCATGAGCTTTTAAAGCTAATTTTTTCTCCCTGATGTTCTGTTGAGGAGGGAGAAGGAAAGAGTGACTGAGCAGGCATTTGGCTGCTGGCTGGCCTAACCCACCACATTGGACATATGGGATCCAGAATCTATTTGAACTAATCTTCATTTATTTTGGTTTCCCCTCTTTCACTTTAAAGTTTGAATCATTATTTGCTGGCAAAGCTGGATCTATAGGTGTTTCTTCTTCTTTGTGTCTGGCTATCAGTCAGAGAAATACTTGCTATTAAAATACACTCAGGAATAAAAAAGGGGAGGAACACTAAAAAAGTCTTGTTTACAATTTGGAAGACACATTTTTCCAAGCTTTTCTAGGACTAAGTCTTCTACAGGGGATAGAAACCCACCCTTTATTTACTGCAGCAATGATGACACCATAAAGACAATCATCAATGACAGATAAGTGGGTCAAATACATCTCTCAGGTATGTGAGTTTTAATGAGGAAAGCCCATTTGCCCTCGGCTCCAGAAGAACCCTGCACCCACTCCTCAATGGCAGAGTTGGTTGAAACCTTGCAGTCAGTCCCTGCCTGGACACTCATAATGTAAGCACATGGAGCATCCAGCATGTCAGTGGGAATTTCTCTTCCCTGGGCTTGAGCAGAGAGGAGACAGTGCTCTTTACTGGGCTCATTTTTGTTGGGGCCAGGAAGTTGTTAATTCTTTAGTATTGCATCAATATCTGCAGTAAATCCACATTGCTGTGTTCTCAGTATCTCTGTGTCTACAGATCTGTCTCCTGCAGCTCTCCTGGCTTCTTCCTAAGCTGAAGGACTTCTGTCTCTGTCTGCTTTTCAGGTCAGAGAGCCAGCTGCAGTACTGACTCAGGATCCCTCTTACTACAAAAATGCATAATTTGTACATGTAACTTTTGGGGTCTCCTTGGCTCCCCCTAAAATTTATGGCTGTAAGAGCTAATGTCAAGGTGACCACTTCTTTAATCTGATACCAAACTCTGCTTCTCAATCATGAGATTTAGGATTTATCCTTGCCTCCGTTCCTCGGCTGGAACAACCATAAATCTTAGTTGGCCATCAGCGTATCTCACTGTTGGGCAGAATGGAAGCAGGTTTTACCTGATCTGACCTCGGCTTCCCACATCCCAAATCTTTCTCCTGACCTTGTCAGCACTCATTGGTTATTTTTAATTCAGCAAGGAGTGCTGGAAGTGGATTTGTGGTGGGAGATGGTGCCAAGAGCCTCTTGTCTACATGATGCCCACATGACGGCTTTTCAAGGGCTTTCCTTTTGGCTGGTTCTAGCCTGGCCCTATGGATTGAAAGCTTGTTTGTCGCTGGGGTACATTAGATGTTCTTCTGGAGGGTATCTCTGGGGATACTTCACCTCAAAGGAATCTGGTTCATGTGCTCTGTTGCTGCGTCACTGTGTGGAGAGCAGTGATCTTTGAGCAATTCTTAGCTTGCACTAAAATGCTGATGCAAATGTACCACAGGCTGTACATGAACAACTTCTCCAAGTTGTCGTAAGGAACTTCTGGGTTTGCTGTGTATGTAGTTATGACTCAGAGATGCTTTTACTTTGTGTGTCCTACTTTTCTGATATTTTTCCTCTCAGGCAAGAAGACTGTATTTATTTGCTTCCAGAAACAACCCAGAATGAAAAATAAAGCACATGCTATCTTAATTTTTGTTCTCTTTTTAAAACCTGAAAATAGTGGAGTGTTTGTTCTGTGTGGAGAAAAACAAAATGTTAAAAAATAAAACAGAAGATAGCAAGAAATGTTGTAAGAAGTGTTTTGTTTTTTTTTTCCCTGGCAAAGTTCCCTTTATAAAAGCATCCTCTTTCCAAATATTTGTTATGGACTGACTAGATTAAGTATTTTAACTGGTTAATTAGACAGTTTCTAGCAGAAGACGGGTAGTGCGAAGAGAAAAAGATGGGGATTGTCTATATTCTATGGATTCACATTTTAAAAAGAAGGTCTACTCTTCCTGTCGACCACAAACATTTCCAAAGCATCATTTATCTGTGGAGATTTCACTGTTTCTGAGCCATATTACATATTTGAAAATCATCTCCTGCTAAAAACATCCTTAGTTCTTGTCTCTTGTGTCCTGGGCATACTGCTGTAAGCTGCAAACCATCCAGCATGCTTGGAAGTGAGGTCAGCAGCATCTGTGTCAGCACCATGGAGCTCTGTCATCCATCAGTAAATCCAGCCGTGGGGAGGGTTTGCAAGGCTCAGATGCTTCTCCCTGGCCTGCTGTGCTGGGCGTCTGTCACATGGCCCATTAATGGCAAGATGTTTACACTCTGTAATTTTTCACGAAGTTGTAGGTGAGCTATAAGCCAAAATCAGACAAAAAGACAAATGAACTGGTGCAGCATGTATCATGACCACGATAAGTCTTTCCTGCCTAGACAGGGGCAAGACTCGAGCAATATTTTCAAAAAGTACTCATTATCATTCAAATTGCTCAACGCAGGAGTTTTGAAGTGTGGTTGCATAATATTTATGTAATATTGTGTTAAGAGACTTGTTTGCCACAGACCTGAGACCTCAATTTGGAAAAATAATGGTATTGCATATTTGATTAATGCTCTTCTCTGATACTCATCAACGGCAGTGCAGTAGGAGAAGCGTGGGCTTCTTCAATCTGCCAACAAGAAGGTCTTTCAAGCTTGCCAAAAGAACCGCTATTGTTTGTGCCCAGGCCCCAGTCTTGCAAGCTGTTCTGTGAGGGTGGGCCTCAGTGCTTCACAGAATCCTGGTGGCTTTGTTGACTACAGCAAAATGAAGAACTTCACAGCAGGATCACCACAAATCCCTGATTACTTGAAAAATATCTATCCTTCAGATCCTTCAGAAGGACAGCTCAGCCCACTTGTAAGCAAATGGACTTCTTACTATAGGAATTTGTTTTGATACTCTTAAAAATGGCACCTCTGCAGAGCTAGAATGTGTGTTGTCTGTGTATTTACATCATAAGCTGAAATTCAAGGAGGGATGTGATGGAAAGATGAATTTCTTGGCAGATTCTGCCGTATCAGAATCACACAAAAGGTGTGTCCTGCTTGATAGGCAAAGCTTAAAACTGGTAAGATGAGCAGAGCTCACTATGTCTTCTTTACAGATACTCTTTTTATGAGCAGAACAAAAATATTGTCTGTGGAGCTGGGATCTCAGGTCAGGAGCCCTGTGTGCTACACAACACTGTGTGCACACCAAAAGAATTAAGAGCTCTATTGAGGCTGACTTCTGGTTTGCTAAAACTCACATTCTGTGAGAAAGATGGAAACAGAGTTAGGCTCCGTCATCTGGCATTTGGGTACATGTTGGAATTTGGGTGCATGCTGGAGCCTGGGCAAGCACTGGCATCCCAAAGCTTTGGACAGCCTTGCAGGCTCAGGGATGGTGTGAAGCCTCTGAGGAGCCTTGGTACCCCACATCCCAATGGATGGCATTTGGGCTGGATTAGCAGGGGTTTAGACACAGCCACTTTTGTCTCTTGGCATCTCTCTCTTCTGTCTTCCAGGGCCAGGGAAAACAATGCAAAAAGTCGGATGCAGCACTCAACACTGTTACCAAACCCTGTTATCCAAAGGTTGTTCCTGTTAAAACTATAGGAGAAGAATCACATCAAAACAACAAACCTCAACTTGCTCTGGCCTAGGCTTCAGAGATATTTTTTTTCCATTCTAATGGGGATGAGATGCCTAATTATTTTTAATTTCTTTTTCCCTCCTATGAGTGTAACAAACTCATGATTCTTCTAAATGGATACTGAAAATAGTGAATGCAAGGAGATGGCCAGGTTTGCTTCAAAATCTTTTTTTTAAAAACTAAGATTTGAGAAACACAAGAAAGAACGTATTCTCAAACTGAGGAAAAGAAAAGGTTATTGTGCCTGCAAAAATTTACATTTATCTGCCCTTTATGTACACCAATTATTACAAGAAATTGTGGAAAATTTTAATTGCTACAAATATGTACAAAAAGCTGTGGAAGCAACATTGGTTTATTTCCCCAAGCCATAACTCGAAAAATATATATTTAAACACGGGTTTATCTCCATCTGCAGAGCTCTAAAATGAATCCCCTCTGGATTTTTATATTTTTTTAATATATTTCTCATTTGTATTAATATAATTCAATTATTTAGAACTAAGTCTTAAAGTTCTGTTAATATATATTTACCAGTCCCTGTGCTGTAAATTAAATTTTAATTTTATTTCTATATATTCTTTTTCTCTTACTTTAATGCCAAAGGTTTCTATCTTATCTAATGGCTGTAATGAAAGCTTTTACTGCTAAATTAAAATAAAAGGAGTTAATGGGTACCCAGTGCCTTGTTCCAGTTAAAATGTGCATCAATTTGCAATGACCACTGCTTTAGGATTATGCATGTGTTTTATCTTAGACAAAGTGTAGCAAAAAGTGTGAAGTTTCACTTTTAAAAGTGCTTTTTAAAAAATCTGCTTTTCTGTGAACCTATTTATAGTTTATTTCACTTACTAATAACCTTACCACACATTATCAGCTCACACAGAAATTTTCCATGGTAGATAATAGCTTCAGATTGAATTCTTGCAGTGTTAAAAGGGTTTAGACATTCAAAGAAGGAGAATAAGTGATTTAATTTAATTAAAGTTTTTAAAATTTGATCTTTTATGGTGTGAAGCAGCATAAGATTTTTCCAAAGGAATACACCTATGGTCAAGTGAATGTTTCTATTTCCATGAGCATCCACTCAGGTATAAAGTAAATAAGAAATTAGATTGAACAGAGCAGATTTAATTTTGAATGTGTAGTTTTAAAGTCAAAGATAATGCTGATTTCCAGATCTTTGACTATGAATCCCTAATTCTCCTTATTATAACATTTTTTGGGAAATTGTAGTGTGGAGAGGATTTTGTGTTATACATATAAGCAATTACAGGGATGAATTCACCTTTCTAGCTTTCAGCAGGAACAGGTCTGAGTCCATCTGAGCTCAACTGGTTTTGAAAACATAACACAATATGAGCGTTACTCCTTGTCCTGTCACTGGGCACCACAGCAAAGAGTCCGGCACCATCCCCTTGGCACCTTTCTTTGAGAGATTTACACGCATTAATGACATCTCCTCTCAGTCTTCTCTTGTCCAGAATAAACAGTTCCAGCTCCTGCAGTCTCTCCTCATAAGAGAAAAGTTCCAGACCCATCATCTTTATGGCCTCTGCTCAACCCTCTCCAGTAGTCCTTGTCTTTCTTGAGCTGTGGAGACCAGAATTGTACACAGCATTTCAGATGTGACCTCACTAGGGCAGAGTAGAGGGGGAGGATCAACTCTCTTGTCCTGCTGGGCCACATTTTTCCTGATGAATCTCGGGGTGCCATTGGCCCTTCCAGCCATAAAGGCACTTCTAGTTCAGGGTCAATTTGTGATCCACCAAGACTCCCAGGTCCTTCTCCAGAGAGCTGCTCTCCAGTGGGTTGGCCTCCAATCCATGCTCATACATGGGGTTATTCCTCCCCAGGTTCAGGACCCTTCATTTGCCATTGTTGAATCTCCTTTGGTTTCTTTCCACCCAACTCTCCAGCACATCAAGGACCCACTGAATGGCAGGAGAGCCTTCAGGTGTTTCAGCCACTCCTCTCAGTTTTGTATCATCAGCAACCTTGCTGAGGGTGCATTTGATTTCTTCCTCCAGGTAGGTAATTGACAAACAAGTTGAATAAGGCTGGACTCAGTATTGATCCCTAGGGAATGCACTGACTACAGACCTCCAACTGGATTCTGCTTAACTATCACAACCTTCTGAGCTCTGATCATAGCCCTCTGAACTCTGCCATTCAGAGAGTTCTTGATTTACCTCACTGTCCATTCATCTAACTCACATTTCCTGAGCTTACCTAGGGGCATATTATGGGAGATAGTGTCAAAAACCTTGTTGAAATCAAGGTAGATAAAATCCACTGCTCTCCCTTCTTTCACCCATCCTACTACACCGTCATTGATGGCATGACTAATCCTCACATTGGTGCATGATTTCCCCTTGGTGAGTCCATACTGACTACTTCCAATGACCTTTTTGTCCTTTATATGCTTGATGACCTCCAGAATGTTCTGTTCCAGGACTGGAGGTGAGGCTGACTGACTGATAGTTTCCTGCATCCTCCTGCTTGCCCTTTTTGAGGATGGGAGCAACATCGGCTTTTCTCAAGTCATGCAAAACCTCCCCTGACATCTGTGATTTTTCAAAGATGATGGAGGGCGACAGAGCAACAGCATCTGTCAGCTCCCTTAGCACCCATGGGTGCATCCCATCATGGATTTATCAGTGTTATTTCTGCTTAGCTGGTCCTAGTCCAGCTCTCTACAATCAAGGGGAAGTCTTCCTTTCTCCTCTCTTATCTTAGAGGTCTGGCTTTCCTGAAGGCCATTCTCAACAGTAAAGACTGAGACAAAGAAGACATTTAGTAATTCTGTCTTCTCTGTCTTCCATTAGCAGGCCACCCATATGATTCAGCAGCAGCCCCACATTTTCTCTAATCTTCCTTTTGTGGCTGATGTACTTTTAGAAGCTCTTTTTTTTGCCCTTGATATTTCTTGCCAGACTCAATTTTGATGTCCACCTTGCTCAGTTCAGCTATTTAGCTTTACACAACCCAATGGTCTGCTCTGGTCTCCAATTGCATCGGATGCATTTGCCAAAAAGGCAGAGATTATATTTTATGGAGAAATCATGTGCAAATATACTAATGAGCTCAAATACAGATTTGCAACAACTCAAATTAGGCACATTGGAGTTTGTTATGGAACAGACTCTTTAGAGACTTTTTGATGGGAAAAACCCCAAGCTGGTGATTTACACTAGAATTTATGGAAATATATGAGCATGTAGGTACATTTGTAATCTGTGGTCATTTTCCAGTAAAAAGGCATTGGCAGATATGCTCTAAACTCTCTAAAGAGCCTGTGTTCAAATGCAGGGAAGATCTTTTTCACTTGGACCTTAAGAAGATACTTGTATTAGCTAACAAATACATCTAGATGAATCATTTATTTAAATCTGGGAAATAAAGCATATTTCTTTGCGTGAATTATATATGAACTATCATATTCATTAGTCTACCAATTATGTTGTTGGCTGACACATTATCTAATCATGTATTAGATGATTGCTGTCCATCAGCAGATCAATACATTATTTACAAGATGTGACTGCTTTGCATTACTTAGCCATAATTTTTAGCAAATATGTTCTTTAAAGAAGTCACAGAGCAATTTACTCTAAATGATATTTCACTGATTATACTGTGACTTCAAGACTGCTTTGCACAGCAATACTGCAGAAAAAAAAATAATGTCCTTAAATGCTTGGACTGCAATTTTTGTTGTTATTCTTTTCCTCCTGAGTCCACAAAGGCATGCTTCCATTTATGTTTATGCTTCTGTACATTTTCATATGAAAACAGGAATATGGCACCACTTGAGGAAAACAGACTAATCAATGAAGCTCTCAAGATCTTATGGAGACTTTGTTTCTGCATCCTAGGACACATAAGCTTTCCTTTTTTTTTTTTTTTTTTCTCATTGGAAGAAAATGAAACGCTAATTAAAACACAGCTGAGAAGACTCTACCCCCAAACCGATTAAATCTGCCTGTTACCTTGGGACAGCCTTTTGACTTACTGTACCGATCAGATTTTGATTCATCTGACAGTTCAGAGGGTGAAGTGACAGGCAGCGTCAAAAGAAGATCATATTTTTTTTCAATTTTGAAGATTTTTATAACATGTAATAACATTTTTTTTCTTTTCATTATACACAGGATACAAGAGTGTGACTCGACCTCTTGCCTGGATGCCTGCTGGCATTCAGCTCTGCTCCCAGCAATTAGTAACTCTGCTCCTGGTGCCCTGTGCTAAAAGGAGAAAGCCAAGCTAGATGGCCATTTATCCAGTTTCAATAACTCCTCTTTTCTCACAGCTCCAGCGTGGCTCTGAGGCAGGAAGGCCAGGATGTGGATCCAGCCTGTACTGAGGGACGGAGCCAAGGGATGTTTCTTGTAGGATAGTCTCTTTATGCTGAGGGGCAGAGAGATAAAATCATCATGTCTGTCCTCAGAAAGGAAACTTGCCTTACCAAGAGGTGTTGGACAAAGCATTACCAGCAGGTTCAGAGGTTTTTCAAGCATATTGCTGCCTAGAAAATGGAGTTTTGATGGGCTCACCAGCTGGACTTCCCAGAGCCACACACACACACCAATCCCTCCTTTCCATTGCTTCGCAGCTGAAGAGCTTCCAGCTTTTGAAGAGTTCCTCTTGAAGATGAGAGACTTTTCATTGCCCCACAGCTCTGAAACAAGTCCTTAAGGTCCAACACTTCACAAAGAACTCCCTCTCACTATAGACTTCCAGATATTGATCTAAATTTGCAGGGATGGGTTACCGTCCTCTAAGTTGTTTTACTGGATTTTTACCCAGAGAATATACCGTGGCTTTCATTCAAGATTCAGCTAAACCCAGTCTTGCTCTGAGCTCCATGAGAATTAAATTCAGTGTTGAAGTCTGTGAGACTGGCTCAGGGAACCAGACTACTGACAGAAACTGCCCTCAGGGTTTGGTAGTTGCACAGCTGAGGCTTTGCAGGAGCTGTTTTCATCAGTTCATTTGTTTCAAGGAGGAGCATGATTAATTTATTCATAGGTATTTCTTATCCCTTAAGCCTCTGTTCTGGAGCTCTTTAGGTTCTTCTTACCTCCTAACTTCTGAGCCCTTGGGCACCCAGCCACCCTCAGTAACCCTCTGATGGGAGAGCTCTCTCTTCGCTAGCCTGGTGCTCAACCCTGCAAACTCCAGTTCCTGCCAGTCTCTGAGAAACTGTTATATTTCAATAGCAATTCTCAGTAAATTCAGCCACTACTGGCTACCTGCTTGTGCTTTTCCCTCTGAATGCCAAGGCAGGGAGACTGGCAGTTTACCATCACTGAGCTCTTGCCAAATTCATGGTGTTTCTGAGTCTGTTAGTGGTGATAATAGGAAATTGGATTCAGTAACTCAGGAGGTCCCTTCCACTGCTACATTTCAGATGAAATCTGCTAGAAAAATTTCAAACAAAAATCGGTTCCAGACATCTCTGGTATTCCCATAATTGTTCATCTGCTTGTATTGGGATTATTACTTCCTTTTGAGTGAAAGGCTGCCAGTCATTTCAGGGTAGCTTATGGCAGTCGCTCAAATAGTTTACAATTACCTCTAGATACGTCTATAAATTTAAAAACAATAACAGCTGTATTCTCAAATGTAGCATCTTTTCAACTTGTTGTAAGTAAGAGCTCTGACTGGTTCAACAATGTGCACAGAAAGGGGAATGCATTTTCCAACTGCTGTGGTTTTATAGAACTCATGGCCAACTTGGTTATAAGGTACATTTTGATGAATTTTCTGGGGTTTTGTTTTTGTTTTTGCTTTTTTAAGGAAGTGAGTGATCAGAATACCCTATTTACCTTTTGATATTTTATTTTTCATTTTCTCTTATTAGTGTTTTCTTAGTTAAAAATATTGATTCTAGCTTTGCAAAGAAGGCCAAATATTGCCAGCTTATTTTAATTCTTCACTCAAACAGCACAAGACAAGAATGAATCACAGTTCATTAAGTCACTATATTAACACAAGTTTGGGATGTAAAGTTGTACATTCCATTTTGCTGATCCATTGACAAAGATAGCTAAAACCAGTCTCTTTCCTAACAAGCTCCAAGGCTGCCCAGATGCCCAGACTATGGTCTCTCATGGATGGGAGCCTTTTTTCTCCATCAGCAGAAAGACAAAAGGAGGAGCCACCATCTGAATGAAGGACCCACCCTCCCCACTGGCCTAGGAAGCCTTGGTGCTTGGCCTTTGCATAAACTCAACTCTGATGATGCTGTGCTTGACTTGACTTCCTTGCTTGCCCTTGGACATGCTCTTGTCACGGAGAACAGCCAGGGACTAATCCAGGGACTGCCCCTGCATCTCCTCTGTTCACCTTGGTTTGGGCAAGGACTGTGGGACTGAACCCTTGCTGGAGGTGTTGCTGTCCTTCCCCATTGCCTGGGAGCTGTTTCATTGTAGAATTCTTGTCTAATGATCAAACACCAAGTAATTATGCAAGGGAATAACCAATTTATTTCTTTCCTAAGCCTTTCTTATCCCATAGAGATGAATAAGAAGTATGCTGACCCACTGCTGTGAATATCAGATGCCGACGTGTGCCATGTTCAAGCTGGTGTGTGGGGCTGTTGCTGAGCCTGTGGAAATAAATGGACTCCACAAAAAAAACAGAAAGAAAAAAAAAAGAGCTCATATTTATGTGTTTGGCTGTAAAACTGTCTGCTTTTTCCTTGCATGATCTAACTGCTTAGTGTGTTGACTGCTTACTAATGGAGTGATTTAATTGCAGCAATGTCTTCTTTATAGCTTCTCTTTAATTATTTTGCCTTGTCACAGAGGTATCTTGTCCGGTCATGAAGCTAGTGACAGTGGTATGGGTAGCATGAGATACTCAATGTCAGCTGAATTTTGACATTATCTCTGGCTGAGGTTCATAATTCATAGAGCATCATCCATTTGAGTTTGTTTATCCATCTGCTGCATTTGTTCTCATTCAAACTCTAAAAATTACAAAAACACCTTTAAACACATGAATCCTGATATTGCTAAAACTGTTTTTATTTTTTTCTACATTAGTCTGATCTAACTCAACACTACATAGATAAGTGGCTAAATGACACTTTTGGCTAAATGGCACTTTATTTGTAGTCTAAAGTGCATACTAGCATTTGTGTTTGAGTTTCCATAATGCGTTTTTCACTTTTATAAAAAATCATTAGTGAGTAAGCATGGGGTTAGTTTAGCTTTAAGTGTTACCCTTACGATTATATAGTCATTTTTTATATTAAAATTTGAGTAAAATAATGTCCCTATTAGACTCTAACTAAACAAGTTCTAGCACTCAAATCTGCCAACCGAGTTTACACTAGAGAAACAACAGGACTTTGTTTTCTGATTTATGGGGATTTTTTTTCCTGTTTTTTCTTGGAACTTCTTGGTTGATCCTACTTAATTCAGATCTCTTCTGAGTGTCCCAAAGCAACAAAATTATATGCTATGTTTTATTTTGTTAATAAAAAGTAAATTTAGGATAGACAACTCTAAATATTGAAGGAAGCAGACACATCTAGGTTTCCCAATGATTCATAAACTAAGTCTTGTGTTTGTTGCTGGAAAATACTAGGATATAAGAAAAATGCAGAGGTTGTCTGAGTTAGTAACAAAAAGGGGGGAAAGAAATTTATTTGAAAAAGGAAAGGAAGGGAACAAAGGTAAAATGTGGCAGGACAGGACAAAACCCAAATTGTGGAATGACTTACTATTTTGAGATAAATTCCCAAATAAATGGTACAGATGGGAATCTGTGATTAGAGCGCAGATCTGTATTAGTGCACTAGTAAAGAGTGACTCATTCCACACATGATAAAACTTCAGCTCACAGAAATAAATACATTTTTGCTATAAAAGTCCTCACTAGGCTGATGCCTGGCAGAGCTCTCACCCAGGAGAAGAGTGGTTAGTATTTAATTTCTATACCAAAAGCAAAGTCTGGCTGGAACAATTGCACATGTGTGCTGGTTCCAGTTGGTGCTCAGGCTTCTGTGTGGGAACTTCAGTGGAAGTTCTGCCAGCGCAGCACCAGCTGTGCACTGAGGAGCTTTGTGAAGGGTTGTTCTCCTCCAGGTCCTGCAGGAGGAGTTCAGAGGCTGTAATGGAGTTACATATGGACAATCAGTGCTCTTAGCAAACACACCTCTTGTGCATGCACACTTTCTGTGTTGCTCTCCTGTTCTCCCCGTTTGACTGGAAGGATCTTCTGTTCCGTAAGTGACTGCAGATCTCTGCCTCTGGAGCAACAGAGCTGATTTCTGCTCCTGTTCCAGCAAGCAACATCCCACAATTGTCTCATTTTTTGCCCCTTATGCCCCAGGAATCTTGCTTTCCACATAGCCCATCATTCAGATAGTTACAACTGCGTTGAACTCCATAGGATAATTTCCACACTCTTCATCCAAAGGCCCCCTGTAACCCCTTACTGTGCAACATACCACCATGGAGTTTACCTTTCTGCTCCAAATATCACTGTTTGAGTTCATGCTCCCTGCTCCCTGTCTTAGTGGAATGATGTTGGCTCCAAAGGGTAAGAACTGCATCTACTTGTATGACAGATCAGAAATCAATTTTCGCTGCTTGATTTGCAATAAAAATCCCTAGCTATAAAGCTTCAGTTCTTTTCCATTCATTGTTCCCATTCTCTCCTATTCAAATGGTGTGTAGCATTTTTTCTGACTTTTTTTTACATACTGTCAAGACCAAGCTAATCTTGATTCTTGTAATTTGGTGCCAAAATATGAAATCTGCATCAAGGGGAAGCAGAACTGGGCACCAGACAGAGCAAGTTTTATGCAGTGAGTAGCCGCTGTATAATAGTTACTTTGTTATTTTATTCTACAGAAGGTTTTCCTGTGCCTCAAGATGCAAAATAAAGAACAAAATTTTGCCTTCAAAAGGATAACTGTGCCTTCTGTTTGTACTCCTTCAGATTCTGTATAAACATTCACTGATCTTAGCCAGGCATTTTTATTGCTAAAAATCAAAATATTTGCAGTTAGGAAAGCCACATTAGAAATGCTTTTCTTCTTTTTAGAATAAGTTTGAAAGCCCTCTGAGAATGGAAATTTGCTATATTTAAACTAAAGACAATAATAAAATGACATCTTTTCATTCTTGGACCAATTTAGTGTTGCAGTGGTGTACAGGTAGCTCTGCTTTTTGGTTGATGACTTACAACTTTTACATCTGGTTTCTAGTAAAGTGATCCTAGTTAATAGAGATTGTTTTCACCACTGAGAATATCTTCATTTTTATGAGAAAAGCTGTAGATTAATGTCAAATTCCTTATAATTTCCATTTTAAAGCCTGAAGTCAGTTTCATCGGATGTCTATGTTTTGGTTGACAGTCTAACTGTGCAATTAAAACCAATCAAAGATAATTAATGTGAAATTAATTAATGTAAATATAAGAAGTTACATGAGGGGTTGCACCAACAATGAAAGTTAGCTGATTCTTCATTTGCCACAACTTTGCAAAATTTGATTTTCATGAAGCTCCAGAAGACGTAGTATGTGTCTGTAAGCACATGGCATGTTCTGCCTTCCTCCTGCTTTTCCAGCGTGTGCTCTCTTTATAGGCAGCTTGCACACTAACCATGAACAGCCAGCCTAGAATCACCTTCTGTGATGTCTGAGTGTGTATATCCAGGCCAGAAAACCCATGCAAAACCTTAGTTATGCCTGAGCTGTTGATGCAGGCTCCCTGTCTCCAGGGCCCACGGGCCTGGCCTTGAAGGTGGATTTACGGAGATATAAACACAGCCTTGATGAACTGTTTTATGGCAAATGCATGAAAGGATGTCAGTCTGAAATTTATCTTCACAAAACTCTCATCAACTGTCACCTACCCAAGATGTTCCCAGATATCATTGTTCAGTTTCAGAATTTTATTTCTGTGTTTAACATGGGTTTTGCCTCCAGTTGCACTGAGAACTCTGTTGTCTTGGCATCTGTGGGACAGATCCCAGCAGCTCCTTATACATAACTTGGTCAGGTTTCATCACACAGTTCATTGAAACACTTTGTTTTACTGCTTGGAAAACACCTTTGCATCTCTATCAGTGGTTTCTCTGGTCAGAAGCACACAGGCCACTTTGAGAAATGCATGAATAGGGATATGTTTGGCATGAACCACAATTCATGATTGTAGCAGGCATCTTCCTTGGAGGGGTGAGATGTAAATGTCACTGTTATCCCTTTTTTCTCAAGCCATCTGGGATCAAAATGAGGATGCACTTGTATGTCAACTGCTTTGGGAATATCCAGAAAATGACAATTTCTAGTTAGAACCCAGCCTAAAGTGATTTATGAGTTCATTGATTTTGTTCAGCTTACTTGTAACTTCAGATGTTCTATAAAACTGTAGTTGTTTCTATATCTCCATCACCTCAGGAATATTGCATAAGAGCTATCTTTGTCACACATCTTGGAGTTTTTTTTCTCTATATGAGTCTTTTCAGCATGGTAATCATAATCTGGAGAAGTGAAAGAACTTTTTGTTGTTGTTGTTGTTGTTGTTTGTGTTTTCTGTTTGTTCGTTTGTTTGTTTTGCACTGCTTCTATCTAACAGTCCAAAAATCATTTTAGGCACTGCTGTACATCTCATCAGGAGCCAAAGTAGTTATTCTAGCTGCCTAAACACCTTTTAAAAACTGGTAGCATGTGGATTGTTTGTCCATTCTGCTAAAACAGTCACAAGGTTTTACCCATTGCCAGCTTCTCTTGATTACTTTGTAGACCTCATTTTATTTTCATGAATCATATAACTATAAATCAAGAAGACAAATTAGTGCAAGTTCCTAATTATCCTGCTTCCGCTATCCTATTTGTCCACAAAGACATTCACAAAATAATAGCTCACTATTTAAATGTAATTCCCATCTTCACAGCTGTAATGGATGGTGCCTGGTTGCCCCAAATCAATAATATCTATTCAGAGGTCTCATATCAGCAAATAACTACATGGAATAACAATCAGAATAATTTAATTTAAATGGTTACAATTAGCACTGGAGATGAAGCTATTAAATAAAGTCTATTGATTGTTTATCAGGCACTGAGGTGAGATAATTTAAACATTCTCACTGCCAAAATTGATAGATAAATTGCCAGCATGTTGCTATGCAGCTACTACATTTACTATTAATTAATAATTCAACTTGTTGTTAAATTTCAGTGACAAAGGTAAGGAGAAAGACTCATCTGAAATTTTTACCTTAAAAATGACTCAAGGACCCTGCAGAAGCTTGACTGATGCACACAGGAGTGCTAAGAGAATATGATTTGTTCTTTTGGAGGTTACAGTATGGGAAGTTTCAAATGCATGTTTTATGTATCAAAGCAACAACATCTATTAAAGTTCTTACCTAGTCAAAAACTTCTCTTAGAACATGGAATCATTAAGGTTGGAAAAACCGTTAAGACCATCAAGTGCCACCTTAAGAGTAACACCACAGCCATATTCAGTTAAACCATGTCCTCAACTGCCATACCCACTTTTATGTTGAGCACTTCCAGGGATGGAAATGCATTGCAATGATTTTCAGTCTTTTCCATGTAAAATTTTTTTCCTAATATCTAATTTAAACCTTCTATGGTGCAACTTGAGGCTACCTGCTCTCATCCTCTTGAAGGACCTTTGATTTTTCACATGAACAAGTATTTAAAGTTCAGCCTTCTTTTAACTCAGACTAATGAATATTGATATAAAACCTTTCATCTATTCTAAAACAACTCTAAAACCACTTTTATGTGTACCAGCTTCTGGAAAAATGAACACAGAGCAAAGCTCACTACTGAACCTTTACAAAAATGTCAATGCTTTAGTCTTGTAAAACTTTATTCTTTATAATAACACTGCTTTTTGAGGAACTTGTGAGATCAGACTCTTGGCTACCACATTTTTTGTCCCAAAGTTAACTCATGTTCAAGGACATTTTCTTGCAAAGCAATTCAGTTTTCTTTTTTCTTCTCAGAAGGCGAAGAATATCAGGAAGGTCCCGGATCATGTTCAGTTTCTGCTTGAATTACTAGAAAAATTCCTTTGAACTCAGACGCCAGAGGGACAAAACTAGGAGAAATTTCAGCAGCTTTTCTGTGGATTGCAGAAGGGGCCCTGGGTGGGGTGGTGGAATCGGGTAAGAAAGCTGCTGTTTCTTACCAGCATTGCTCTGTGACAGGCACTCCTTACAGGAACGCCAAGAGTTTTGAAGTCATTAAATAAATTATTTATAGGAAATCATTTGCTTTGTCTAGTCATTCCCTAAAACACTCAAATGCATGCCTCTAATGGGCTTATAAAGTTGTGATGAGGACAGATGTTGGAAAAAGTCAACAGTGTGTAACTAAAAGGGCAGATAATCTGAGCTGGGTGAAACTGAGTTGCAAGGTTCTTTTGAGGAACAGTTCTACAGAAGAATACCCTTTTTCATTGCACTTAATATTGGTAATAAGAGTCACTAGGAGATAAAAAAACCTCTCTAATTTATTTGTTTCAGTTCTCTTCAGTCCCCACTTTCTGTTTGCCATAGAAGAAGAAAAAGGTTGGGAAATAAAATAAAATACAAGTAACCTTTGCCTCTTATGTTTACAAATATCGTGAAATTTCTGATTTTATTTTCAGGATCACATTCCTCTGACAAGTTTACTTTAACTAGGAAGAAACAGCTGAAATAAGCTGAGAGGGTTATTTACATCCAAGCAAGGGCAAGATCCTTTCTATGTGCCACTTCCTGCGGTTCTGTTTTCTAATTAAAGAAAAAGCTAACACGAGTGAAGACACATGCTCACGGTGCATAATTTTTGGAAAGACAGCAGCAATTTAAAAGTAAATTTCACACTAGCTTTGAGAATCATGTCAGATGCTGCCAGCTCGCTCTAGTTCATGAAGGCCATTTATATTCTAAATTTAAAAATAACTTGGTGCTGGCACATTCCATTAATAAATTAGGACTAGAATTTTATGTTTTCAAAGGATATGGTGAGGTATAAATAGACTTGCTAAAAACGGCTGAAACTCTGTTTGAATGTTTCTCTTTCACCTGCATTTATTTCAAGCTTGTGTTCCACTATCTGCCTTCCCATTTCCGATGACAGTCTAACTCTGAAATCCCTTCTGCATGGTGATAGAAATTTTGAAGACATTATCACTTCAGAGAAGATATTTGGTGAACAGGACCACCAATAAATCCACTCTCCACCTCATTCAGTGATGGCAAGGTGCTACTGAGGTCTCAGGATGATTGATAGTTAATTGGCTTGTGCAGTCATGGTGTTCAAATGCCCAACTGGAACAGCTTTTTGTGCCAGCATGCACTTCTACTTGCAGTATTTTTAATCAATGCAACTCCTTGCTTTTTGGACACATGCCTACACCACAGCGAATATTTCAGTGCTCTGCTTTCTATTTTTAGGTGAAAAATTGTAGGTATTTGGTTAAACCTGACAGATGCCAGGGAACTTTTCGGTACTTAGAGGATGGTTTCAATTTCATTCATTTCAGTCATGAGAGCTGCAGATCTAACATTGGGACAAAACCCAAAGTCCTCAAAAACTCAAAACAAATATCAAAATTAACTATCCCTGCCTCAAACAAATAGAAAAAGGATTTTTTTTTTCAATAAACAACCTCATTTAAAATTTTGAAACATTTCCTTGAATCCTGACCTTTTCAAAAGACACCTTCTTTGTCGTCCTGATAGAATTAAAATATCTCACAAAGTTTCTTCAGACCAGAAATTCCATAATGTGATCCAATATTCTGACAACTTCTAAATGCTGAAAACTATGAACTGGGAAATTTTCCACAGGCAATCCATTTTCAAAAAATGTTTTTTATGCTTCAGACATACACCTCCAACCATCACAAGATGCTGTTGTTCAGACTTGTGGTAGTGCACATGAGTTTTACAGATATGAGCATGACTTCTCTAGACCTTGCAGATCTACCTGATCAGAGATGTGTGTTCTTTGATGTTCCAGAATTTTCCATTAGAGAACAATTTTCTTTGAAAAGTACCCACTTACAATTCAAAATCTACGGAGAACAGATGAAAGTCAGCACAGAGATACAGATAAAAGGATCAAAAATTATAAAACATCAATTAATATAACCAATTCTTCAATAACCATTAATCAAAAAAAGTGCTAAAAAACCATGTTAAATTGAGTGCCTGGGGTTTTGACTTTTTGCCAACCTTTCCCTTTTATAAGAAGAAATGTGACTACTTTCACTGAGTAGGGTGGGACAAGGTATAGAGGCAATGAAAAGAGGAGTTTCCTATTAGGGACTTTATTTTTTTTTTTCTACTTTCTGGACAGTGCCAAGATTCCAGGAAGATTTCTAGTAATGTAGCCTGTAGCAAAAATAAAAACTACTTTATCAGCATATATTTGTGAATGGAAGAGTTTTACTGAGTACCAATGAAGAAAAAACAATATGCTGTGTTGGCTGACATATGTAAGCATGCACATAAGGAGGCCAAAATGTCCTCCTCCCTCTTCATAAAACATCTAAATCTTTGTTCTGCACATTTAGTTTCAAAAACTAAAAAAACCCATAGGCTTTCTAACATACTATTCATGGAGTCACTGAGCAGAAATACATATAAGTGCCCTTATTGATGAAAATTATTAAAGTCTACATGGCAGTGAGTCAACACTGCTTGTACATCATGTGACAGACGTTAGTTTTCCCTTGAGTTTTCTCCAGAGATAACTTGTAGTTGGGATTTAATGAATATTGTTTAGTTAGTGCTCTGATACTTAGAACGACTGCATCATGGTAGATCCCAGAGTAGTTTATACTCTGTTCATGACCATAGCTTCACATTAAAGGCTACTTCCCTTTTAAGAAAGGTTACAATTGAGGTGCCCAAGTTATTTTAGGAAACTAGAACAATATGGTCTTTGTACAACCCATTTATAGCGTGACCACTCATTTTCCTATTAGTAAAAACACAGAAGTCTCTATGGAGCAAATAATTACTTTAAAAGCAGTCCACACGAGATGTCTAAATGCATCTGTGTCTCTAGGGCATACATGGATCTCTCTGAATGTCCAACTTGCACATGTCGATTTTGTGGATGTGGCAATACAGTGAGACTGCAGATGTGGATAGTGTTGGGTCTCAGGTCTTACTGCCTATTTGGGTTTAATTGCAAGTGTCTGATGACTTGCTTGCTCTTATGCAGTTACGTGCCTTGCTACTACTGGGTGTCTTGCTAAGCAACACACAGGAAGCATCTGATCAGTCTCTGCTGTAGTTCCTTTGCTTAAATTCAGCTTGGAGCTCTTACACCCCCACATGCAGATTGTATCCCAGATACTCCGTGTCTGCCTTTTGTTACTGCGGTTTGGGCTATAAACAGCTTCCTTTACTCTGTATGATGTCAGGAACAGAGCTGAAGGGTGTGAGAGGAAGGTAAAAACTGCCTTGAGAGGCTTTGTGTACGATCTGTTTGTCCTAAATAATAGTAGAGAGCTGCCAAATAGTATCTTTACAGTTTCTTTAAATCAAAATGTTACCTTTAATGAATGCCATGAAGAAAAGGGTGATTTCAGCAGCATAGCACTCTGTCTGCCCATTTATCAGTAAAGATAACCAAATAGTGGAAATTTCCAATGCTTTCTTTAAACACAAAATGTAAGTTGAATGAAATGTAAGTCATCTTCATAGGAAGAAAAAAGACAGTGTAAATTCATATTTTGACCCATTTTTTGTGTCTGGTAAAAGGTACTTTTATATAAGAGCTCTTTAATGTGTTTCTGAAATTCACCCTTTTAAAGCAGACCAAAGTTGCCTGAATTCTAATGGGTGGTCATCCAGCCTTTCCTGTGCCTACAACCTACTCCCACTAGTTTCAGAACAAGAAAACTGCAAGACTGGCACAAAAAACCCATAACAAAATAGTTAGGACCTCTGAAAGATTATGAATTTTGAAAGGTGTAGGGAAGAGGAAAGATAAAAGGAGAACAAGATGAAGGAACATTTTTATTCTGTAGCAGGTAAAGAACACCACTATTCTTTATCTCAGGAGCTGATCCAGATGCCTTTAAATCTGTAAATTAGTGAAAACTGTTACCTCTAATCAAACTATTTCTGGATCTACATGGAGATGTTATGCAATATGCAAAAGAGAACTCAGCGAAACAGGGACCTGCAAGTTTGTCTTACATTCCTTTTTGTTCATTTATTGAGGAAAGCAAACAGAGAAAGATGGAAAAAAAAACAAAAACAGAAGAAAACTCTTGGTTTTCCCAAACAGTTAATGGCAAAAATCACGAGACTATTTGAATTTGCCTTCATTATGGGGAAAATGCATGGAATTTTAATTCACACCTTCTAAGTTGTGTGGAAATCTAAGAGCATAAACATTATGTGTGACTTTCAGAACTAAACATATGATATCTCTTTAAATCCCACCCTTTTGACTATTGTATTTTCTTCTTGTTGTCAGGCCCTTTGTCAAAAGAAAATTAAAAACCCATTCTGAAGGACGATAACTGGAAGCTGGAGAACAAGCAAACTGCTGGCTTCTGTTTTCCTCTACCATGTTTAGCAGATGCCATGTGCTGAAACTGGGTCTGCACGAGATTCTCCCAGGTCAAGTCCCACGCTCACCCCAGTCCAAAGCAGATGTAACAGCAGTTGTGTTGTAGCTGACTAACTATGATGTAACAAACATCATCAACTTGTCAGCTTATCCAGGATGCAGGCTCAGTAAGTGTACTGAGCATGCTCTGTTTCAGAGGCATCTATGGGATCTGATCTTGGGACATTCCTGCTTAGGGTTCCTTACTGGTTTTGCTAGCAAACGCCAGCAACCTGTGCCACTACCTCATCATCAGAAAACTCTTCTCTGGAGCCAGGTCTGAAGACTCTGAGCCAGAAGAATCTCATCAAATTAATAAAGGCAATAATAATTATGCACTGCCACTTTTAATGGAAATTCAATATAGTGTAGTAATGCTGGTAATAGCGACACTGGCAATAAGTTTTGAGAAAAAAGTGTCTTGCAGAATCACAGCAGTAAGGATTACTTCAGAAAGGAAATTTGAATAATTTTTGACCTTGTCAAGATTGTGCAAAATTCCTAAGAGCTATGCCTAAGAAGACATTGCATATAGCCCTGTGAGGATTAGGAAGGGATGTGGCTCTCTCCTTCCTGAGCTTTTAGTGGGAAACATATTAGTGGCTTTTAGACAAGTGCATTATTCAGAGCTCCCCCTTCTCTCTACTCTCTGAAGTAACCATTTCAGCCAGGGGAACAATTTCCTTTCTCTTTGCCAGACTGTGAGGGTGCTACATATGCCCTGTGTATGAGAAACTTAGTTTGAATCAGAAATCAACTTTTGCCAGCTCTTTGTAAGGTGTCATTCCTTTTTCAGGCCCTGCTCCAGCATCCCAAGTGGCTCTCCAGGTGCTGGAGGGAATGGCCACAGCATTGCTTGCTACAGAGTAGATGCTAGATGATGAGGAAGAGGAAATTGAATAATTTATTCCAATTTCATTGAAAATGCACTGTTTCCGTTTTCAAGAAAAAGCCATTCTGCCAGTTCAGCCATGACCAGCATAAAAATAAAAAGCAAACAGTGTAATGAAAATGTCATTTAGGGTGCAACCTTAATGTATAGGTGTAGCATGCTTCAGTCAGATAGAGGAGGTTTTGGTTTCACAGTATCTCAGCATGCTTTTTTGCTTTGTTTCTCCACAGGTGTTGCCACTACCGTAGGCATGCTAAGGAAGAGAAGCAAGCAGGCGAGTTGGCATTTTTGCCTAGTGAGTGATAGGCGAGCAGTATGCAGCAGCACACTCAGTGTGCACCTCTTCATTTTGCAGGTGAACTCTGGGCAGCCTCCAGGGCCGAATCAACATTTGAGGTGAGCCAGTGCAGTGGTGCGGAGGAGCCCAGGGGTAGGATTCTTTTGGAAGGCAATAGTCACCTTTCCAGTTTTGTCCGCTTCAGTCCCGTGAGTGGGTGCAGAGCCAAAGTTTGGACATGGCAGTGACAAAGCGGAGGCGTTCTTTCTTGTCGAGGATGGATTTTGTCCACTCGTCTTCCAAAAGCTAAGTGTCGGGATTGGTGGTTGGGATAAAGGGAAAAACCTTTAACATTATAGGAGGTACTTTGAAATTAGCTTAGAGGAGCAGGCTTTAGTGGGAAGGCCCCCTGGTAAGTCAGAGAGAGAGGTTTTCCCCTCAGCATCCCTAGAGCCTATGTCAGGCAGGGCAGTTCCAATCCATCTCCGCATCCTCCTGACCACTGCGTCACAGGCCTCCTTCGAGCCTCGCTATCATCAGGGATCTTTTCACCCGACAAGCACACCTTCGGATCCGGAGCAAATGCCACCATCACCATCACCCAGCAGTCGCCAGTTTCTAGGCCTATCAGGTTTCTCAAACATCCTCTTAATAGATTTGTCACTAATTTCTTGGAAGCAATTAATCTTCCAGAGAGTTATCTTAAGTCCTGGCTTATGTTATGCTGTATGTACCTGTATTGGCTTGTGTTATGCTATGTTATGCTGTATGTACCTATCATGGCTTGTGTTATGTTCTGCTATGCTGTATGTACCTGCTTGTGCCCCTTAGACTCAGAGCTCCCCTTCCCTGACACACAGTCATGGATAGGTAGAACAGTTAGGAAACTTGATGGTTCCTCTCTTTCCTATGGGGTTTTGGAAGAAAATTTAAGGGCCCCGTGGGAGGATAACTCCTAGCCATCACATAATCACTCCTTGACCATCTCCCATTGTCTTGCAGATTTGGATTTCCATGGTCACCAATGCTACTGATTTTTCCTGGACTCTACCTTTCTATGTTGAGGAGATTCTTCTTTGGTGGAGTCTTTTGGGTAAGGGTTGCAGTCAGTGCGTAAGCTGAAGAGTATATGACTGCATGTGAGAGTGTGTGACTGACTGTCTGTGAGAGTTTGTCTGACTGTGTCTGCATGTGCCTGTGAGACTGTGTGTGCCAACTGGTTCTAACCGGGTGTGTATGATTTTTGCCTTTCAGGTTTTTAAATTTTTACACTTAGAATAAAAAAAAACCCAGCTGGGTTTTGGTTTTTTTTTCACCCAGGCTGGTTTTTTTTCCCCTTGGTCCCAGCCAGTCAGTGGATTGACGTTCATTGCCAAAAGTTTGGGTGCAGACTGGTATCGGACTGGGATTTTGCCAGGCAGGACGAATTTTATTTTGAGGCTTCTGGGAACCACGTTCCCGAGGAGCGGTGCGAATGTGGGTTTGTATGTAAGCTGAAGGAGGTATGTGTGGTAGAGGAGTGTTGTGTTTTCTGTGTGCTGCTTTTATTTTGGGTTTCATGTAACAGCGCAAATAAATGTAATACACTCTTCAGAAATGGCAGAAAGGTTGCATTTTGTTGAAACTTATTTGACTTGCATTGCACTGTATTGTTCTGTATTTGCATTTGCTGCTGCATTTCCATGCTCTGTATGTGAATTGGACATTTAGGTGGATTGTATTTGTACTTGCATTTGTGTACCTTATTTCCATGCGTTTTGCTGAGGGGTAAATAAAGAAATTAATTCAATAAAGTTGAATCCCCCCTAATAAAGAACCCGGCTCCTGTGTTTCATTGGTGTGTTGTAGTCATTTTTTCACTGTCTTTCTCGCTTTGCCTCTCACTTTACTTCTCAATCTATTCCTCATTTTACTGTTCTGTAGAACTATATATATAAGTTCTATAGAATTTAGAACTTACGCATATAAGTTCTAAATATATAGAGTTCTACAGAACTTATATATAAATAAGTTCTACAGAACTTATATATATATGTTCTATAGAACTTAAAACTTATATATTTAAGCTCTATAAAACTTATATATATAAGTGCTATAGAACTTAGAACTTATATATAAGTCCTACAGAACTTAGAACTTTTATATATAAGTTCTATAGATATATATAAGTTCTAAGTTCTATATATATAAGTTCTGCCGAACTTATAAATATGTAAGTTCTACTGAACTTTTATATATATATATATAAGTTATACTGAACTTAGGAATTATAGATAAGTTCTACCGAACATAGAACTTATAGATAAGTTCCCGAGAACTTAGGTATATATAAGTTCTATAGAACTTAGAACTTATATATATAAGTTCTAACAAACTTAGAACTTCTATATGTAAGTTCTACTGAACTTTTATATATATGTTACATCGAACTTATATATATATAAGTTCGATAGATCTTATATATATAAGTTGGATAGAACTAATATATCTGCACCTATCAATGAACACCAAGCCTGGGCCCCCCGGGGGGGGGGGGGGGGGGGGCGCCCTGGTCCGTGATGTCACCACATCGCCCCGCCCCCTGTCGCAAGTTATTGCGTGGCCCCGCCCCCACATCGTGCGTCATCATGTGGCCATCATTCCATGACGCATTAGTCGATTCAAACCCACCCCTAACCCTAGTCCCACCCCTAGCCCAAGACTCCACCTCTACCCCAAGCCCCGCCCTAACCCTAATCCCCACTCCTACTTCCACCCCTAACCCCAGTCCCACCCCTAAATGCCATCCCTAGTCCAACCCCCAACCCTAGTCTCACCCCTACACACCACCCCTAGTCCCAGTCTCCACCCCTAGTCCCACCTCTAACCCTAGACTGCACCCCAAGACTGTACCCCTAACCCTCGGCCCACCCCTAGATTCCACCCCTCACCCTAGTCCCACCCCTAACCCTAGTCCCACCCTCAGTCCAAGGTTTCAACCCTACCCCAAGCCCCGCCCTAACCCTAATCCCTATCCCTAGTCCCACCCTAACCCTAATCCCCACCCCTAGCCCTGCCCCAGGCTTCAGCCCCAAGTGGAGGGTTAGAGGTTAGGGTTACAGGTTAGGGTTAGGGGTTATGGGTGAGGGTTTAGGGTTAGAGTTTAGGGTTAGGGGTAGGGTTAGGGCCAGGTTTAGAGTTAGGGATAGTTTAGGGTTAGGGTTATGTTAGGGGTAGGATTTAGGGTTAGGGTTAGGGTTAGTGTTAGGGTTAGGGTTAGGGTTAGGGTTAGGGTTAGTGTCAAGCTCAGGGCTAGGGTCATGGTTTAGGGTTAGGGTTAGGTTTTGGCTTAGATTTAGGTTTTGATTTTAGTGTTAGGGTTAGTGTTAGGATTAATGTTAGGGTTAGGTTTAAGGGTTTGGGTATGGTGTCGGTTTTTCCACTTCTATGTCTTTTTTTGTCGGAGATGTATGTATCTTTACATCTGAAGAGGTCATTTTCTCTGTGTCATTTTTACAGTTATTACACCAGTCAGCACTTTGCTCATGGGCTTTATTATTTCAGTGACAGCCTGGGAACTTAGTCTATAACATCTCTGATTTCTAAGCAGGAATATGAACGTGATTAAGAGCACACAGTAACAAAAATGAATTTTTTACTTGAAGTAATTTTAAAACTACCATGAGTTTCTCTAGTCTGAAGTCACATTATTTTTTGCAAACAAACAAATCTGCAATTAATTTGCACATAGAAGCAAAAGAGCATATGCTTATTTATTTTTACATGCGATTAAGGTGCTTTGAAGAGAAAGATTACTCGATATTGCAGTATTTTTAAAGTTTATGTTGCCTTCAATATTGTCTCTATGTTAGAGGGTGTGTGAACAAACAATATGTTTATTTGATCAAGTAATATGAGATAGCTGGAAAAAAATAGGCAAACCTCTGACAATTAGTCCTTCTTCAGTTCCATGAGGCTCCTGAATAATTTTGAATGACTGTCAAAACAGCTCATCTCAATCAGCCATTTCAATGGTTCTTGTTACACTTTGCTTGTATGTTCTTAACAATAGATCAAAATCTTAGAGAAAAAAAATTGTAATCAAACTAAAAACCTCAGAAAACGATTACTCTTGTCCCCACATAATTTTTGGTTTTAGGCCTCTCTTTTCTTAGTCTCTCCTGTTCCTTCTGTGGTCCCCTTTATTTTCTGACCTGCTCACTCCACTCTATGTTCATGAAGAGCAGAGGACCACATGTCACTTCTATCCAAAGGATGAGATTTTGTAGAGAATACTCCTTGTTAGAAAAAAAGTCTCTTCTGTTGAGGAAACATAAGCCTTATAATCCACAACTGAAGAGTTGTATATGACAGATAGATGTTCTGTATGGAGGAAAAGCTAATCAGTATTTTGTTTCTCAGTGGAATAAGAAACTTGTGACGTGTGTTGAAATTTGCCCCGGGCAAAAACGAGTGTTTAGAAATAAGGCAAGGGATCTAAACTTGCTTGCTTGCACACACCAAATTATGCTTAAAGCAAAGTAGCCTGTCTTTGTTTAAGGTGAGAGGTTGTTTGTACAGGTAGCACGTGGAAGAGTTTGAAATCCCATGGTAATTCTCCTTCTAGTAACATAGAAAAACACGTGCAATTTCTAGTGATTTAAGCACTATATCTGCACAAAATGCCACAGGTGGACAAGATAAGTGGATGCAAGAGATGAAGTGACCATGAAAGATTCAGGCACAACTGCTCATGCACAAGCATACCTGCTCCTGCAGCTATTTGCACTCCCCAGCTTCAGGGGAAAAAAAAATCCTGCTCCTTCTAAAGAAAGAGGTGTTTAAGGAGTTCAGATCCTCACCTGGTGTGAGGTGAGGCTGTTTCTGCAGGCCCCTTTTACACTCTCTTGAAGCTAAGCTTCTCCTGCTGTGGCCTGCAGAGGTGCTGGACTGGTGATTCTCCAGAAAGACTCACAAGACTACATATCCTTTTGTTTACCAAGTGTTAAATTTCACCCAGGAAAAGTAGCCCAATTATGCTAACTTCTGATGGAGTAGCACCTATGAGTGATTGGCACTGATCCAAAGAAATTATTTCCTCTGTGTAACTGGTTACTATGCCCCAGAATTTTCCATTTTATAGGCTTCAGGAGGAAAAGGATGATTATTGCTTTTATCTCTAATAAAGATGGAATCCTGGGGATTTCCTGGTGGTATGCACAACACTCTTAAATGAAACAGGGTTGCACTATGAAGCATTGTTTTAAAAACAGCCATTAAAAGTGCATCTTTAAATAGTTCAGAACCAAAGGAGAAAACATCTTTAAGACATAAAATAAAGGAAAAGTATGTGATGCAATACCACCATTATCCCTGACATTCTGACTTTATCATAATGGCTGGTGCATTTCTTAATGCTTCAACCATTTAAATTGTAAATGAAAAAGCAAATATTTATATATTTAGTAAAAAGTGTAAACTCAGGTTTACTTTTAAAACAAAATTATTTCTGAACTCTGCCCTTGAGGATAAAAAGTGCAATTTAGTAGCACTTTGCAATTTCAAAAGCAAAGGACAAATACATAGTTATATACTAAAAAAATTGAAGTGCTTGGAGCATTGTTAAATTATTAAATTAAAATGAATTTTTTTTTCCTACTCTGTGAGTAGAGATTGCTAAAACTGGATTTTGGTTGATATCCTAACTTCCCCACATACAGCCTTTGTGACCTTCAGTATTTTGCACCATTTCTCTGCTACACAGAGATCTATAAAACTGGATTATGCTTCCTTACTTCACAGAACAATTGTGAGGTCAAATTGTGTGTACGCACACACATGCATTCTCTATATATTTGACAGACAAATATTGTAGTGTAGGTGGGTGAAGAAAAATCCAGATAGACCATGTTAATTTTTAAATTAAAAATTTAAACATGTTTGTGTATTCCCTCATATGTGTATAAAGAGATTATAAGCTTCTCTTTATGAACTTTCCTTTCTTTGCTTTCTGCTAAGCTCTGGCTTTATCTAGTACTACAACCAGAAAAAAACCCCAAAACTGTATTTTTGCTAAGAAAATTGTTATACTGTCTAGCGCAAATAGCCAAGGCTAAGAAAAATCTCTTTTTTTCATAATGTGTATGAAGAATCATGTCACGTTGATTTGTTTGGCAGGCTTTTGTCATGTCTTTGGCCTGATAACCATATTGGAAAATTTTTATTTAGTAGTTGTATTTCAGAATTGCATTTATGGTAATCTAGAAAGCGCCTAATTTAGACACTTTTGACATACTTTAGGAGTAGGTTGGCTACAAATTGTTCTGCATTTGTGTGAAAGAATTCTGCAGTTTTGATAATTGTCTGGAAGAGTATTAACCTTTGGGATTCCATGTTAAGAGGGTACTGAGTGTCTAATGACTGTTACCTGGTTGTTTCCTCCTGAGGGTGCTTTAAATGGAGTTGAACATCCATAAATGTTCAGTCATAACTAAAATTTTAATTGTAAAATGTTAATTTGTGAAGGCTGAAAATCATGTGAAAATGCCAGTTAAAGCTCAGTTTTATGAGTCTTTCTTCATTTCTACTGTAGTGTCTGATGAAACCTGGAGTTTCCAATAAATCCGCCATGCTCTGCCTCCTTGTAGCTTCTCTTCAATTCTGCTCTGTTACTGTTGTTTACACTGATGATCCATTCCTAAATAATTAATTCCCACTCTCATTGCAATGTACAGCTGTCTTGGGGAGAGCTCTGCACGTTTAGAGCTGTTAGACTTTCCTTGGGCACAGGGCTACAGGGTTCCAGCTTTGAGGTTCTTCCAGGACTTAGAGGTTCAGCTTTGCAAAAAACCATCTCAGGTTTTTCCTGATAGCTTCTTCCCCAGCTATCCATCCCTATTCCTTCTAACAGACCATCCTCTGAGAGAGAAATG
The DNA here is from genome assembly GCA_025920805.1 of Petroica traversi. Taxonomy (NCBI): domain Eukaryota; kingdom Metazoa; phylum Chordata; class Aves; order Passeriformes; family Petroicidae; genus Petroica; species Petroica traversi. Next base: position 10,900,594 of record JAHLSL010000019.1, read on the forward strand.
CTCAGTATATGCACATCTCTTAGTCCTTCCAGCAATTTTAGGATGCCAAGCTGCCACCTTCTCCTCTGCTCTCTTGTCTTGGGGGGCGAATCAGCAGGCTAATTTTATTTCCCTGGTACCAGCTATCATGCTCTATCTCTACTACAAGTTTGAGTAGAAAGGCCAGTCTTACTCTGAAAATATGAGTCAAGCAAAGCTCTTAATGCAGGGACAGAGTGGATACTGGCTTTTTCTCTCAGTAACACATTTCCTGGCGCTGCTGATCCAATCAGTAAGTAGGCTAGACTTAATATGGAATAAACTCCATATCTGAAAACTATATTTTGGAGCTGAATAATTTCTATAAGAGGAATATGAAAGAAAGATCTTTTTGTGTCAGTATTGGCTTAGTTTGAATACTAATTTAAAGACTCATAAGTGGAAAAATTTTCATCATTTAAAAGCTGCTTGGTAGCCTTACTTCCTTAGTAGATATTTTTCCATATTTAAAATACAAACTTTTTATTACTCATACATAATATTTGACAGAACAAGACAACAACATTTTAAAAATCTGCCTAACAGAATAACAGAAAAGCACAGAAAATTTTATGCTAGTAAACATTTTATTTTATTGAAGTTGTTGAGCTGTTTTTTTTACATCAAATTCTAGCAAACATATTTCTCCCTTGGAGATGTCCGTTTGAATTAATTAGTTAAAATTGGCTGTCATCTATAAAAAGTGTTTTGCAGAAGGCTATTGTTTTTTCTTTTGTTTTTAAAGAAAGCTAGAAGGTCAATTTAAATCCTGCTGTATTTTTGCCATCCTTTTTGGTTCTTAAATAATGGTGTGTCTTCAGAAAAAAAAATCAAGGTCTGTCATTATACATTCCCTGATGTGTATAAAGTGCTCTACAGAAAGTGAAACCTTAATTAAAGCTTCAAATAAATCTAAGCACATTTAAAATCTGAACTAAATAGTTGCATTATGCCATTATTATAAGGCTTCTTTTCCTTATCCTGTACCTGATACAGCTGAGCATTTGTGAAAGTCTGTAGATCCAACATAAATGTACTTTGCAGCTTGTAGATTCACATTTCTTTATGTTTTTAAAGAGAGATTCAAATACTTGATATAAACATCCTTATTTGAAGTATCTCTTAATGTAAATGTGATTTTGTTTTATAAAGCATGTGATTTCCAAATTCTGATGATTTTTATTATTTATATCATAATTTAAAAACCAAAGCTCTTTTTCCCTGTATTCAAGGAAATAATTAAGCTTTAGGTCAGCATGGTAGTCACAGAAAGATTTTGAAAATAAAACTTGCTGCAACAGATGAATCAATATGGAATAATATGTTAGAATTTATGTGCAAGTCAGTGCTTTCTGATATTGTTGCTCTATCACTTTAATGTTTCTGGAACTGTAATTCAAACACCATTTCTTTCAAATTAATATTTTGTTCTAACTTTAGTGAGGAATGCATACATATAGTGTATTTATCTATGTGCACAAATATGTATATCCAAACAACGGCTTCTTACTATTTAAGCCAATTTTGTTTATGCATTACTTTATTGAACTTCAATGGAGTTCATAGCATTTAAAAATGTCCAAAATGCAGTGGCTACTAAGGGTACCATAAATATATATGTCCTAGTTGAAGGTAAATTCAAAATGATAATGCTGTATTAGACTATAATTTTTTGCTTAATTTCCTTTGTCAAAGAATTGTAGAAAAGCAAATTGTAGAAAATCTCTTTTGAACCTGATAAATTCAGTGCCTGCTTCTCCCTCTTTGCTGTGACTGTAGAAAGGAATGATAAATTGTTCTCATTCTCACTTGGTAGTGCTTTCCATTCACTTTGCACAGGTGTAAATGACTACATGGGGACAGGGACAATGATGAAGCAGGAACTGAGCTTAAAGTAGAAACACAATTTTTCTGGCACCCACCAAGCAATTGGGCTAGATTGCCATATGTCTCTCACAGGAAGATTTTGGCAATTGTAATTAGACTTCCATATATTCTCTTGTCCTGCAGAATTACAGAATTAGACTTTAGTGCTTCAGCTGGTCAATTAACTGGCCCTTGGTGTACATATGTAAACTGCTGTCTGAGTGAAATTCAGTGGTCACATCTAAATGTCCTAAGAGTGTTAAAAGAAACCCTGCCATGTGTCTTTCCCTGCGTAACCAAGTAGGGCTTCCAGAAGACTGCACAGTGTTTATTTAAAAGCTTTTGAAGGTGATGACCCTTTGTGTGTGTTTGTGTGAATATATAACTGAAAAAAGGTACCAAATGCACATTAAATTTTTTCCACTTTTCTCGAATCAAGTGGAGGGCAAAGAAAAAGCCTTTAACCTGTAGAACAGCAAATCCTAACTTGCAGTATTCTAAAGCTTTTGCACAGTTTTCCTTCAAGTGTTTTAAAATTAAGTCACTGCTACCAAAAGCAAATATTGAGAAGAGTTTTGGTGGGAAGGCTCAGCTGCTTTCTCATGAGTTTATTTCTCTTTATTACCTTCTCCCATTTTATCATAAAATTCAATGTTTTTTCCTACTTCCTTTCTTTTCTTCCTCCCCATAATTTTTGAGAGGTCTTTTCTGGTTACATCAGAATGGATTACCTTTCTTTTTCCATCTGACATCAGGATGTCTGAGGCTTTATATGGCAGTAAAGTACATTAGGGCATGGAAATGCTGTCTTGGCTGGGGACGGGCAAAAGACCCAGAGGTGGGATGGCATGGCCTGTTCTGCAGGAAAGGTCTTTTACACAGCTAGTGGGGCTGAGCATATGAGTCCCTGAACTCAAATCCAACTCTATTTGCTAAGCCATGTTATTCTAAAATAATTACAATGCTGATTGTGTTGATTGCTTGTATTGGGGCTGATCCAGTTTTTCTTTCCTGGCTTTGATCCAGGATTATCCCTTGGCTTCATTGGCCATTCAGGCTTAATTTTATAATTAAAACAGGGAGTCCCAAAGGCTTTCCAGAATTTCTGTGGGACCTCAAAGACCATCCTCAAGCCAGGCTGCGTCAGCAGGGCCCAGGGGTGCTCTTTTGTTGGCAGCCCATATGGCAGGCATGGGATGGTGCCAGGCTGCTGTCCCTGGAGCCCGGGGCAGCCGTGGGGCAGGGACTGGCACTGCCCTGCTGTGCCCACGGCAGCACTCCAGAGCAGGTGCTGCCAGCTCCACTGCCAGGACAGCAAACCTGCTCCCTGCCCTGCACTGCAGAGGCACTGCCAGAGAGCCGTATTCCTTATGAAATCCTGGTTTATAGCTCTCTTGCTGGAGAGAAAGATGGACTTGGCTTTATAAAAGGTTAGCATTTGCACATGCCCCAGTATGGTTTGTGTTCAGTTTGTAATGGCTTAGCAGGAGCTTTTAATAGCTCCACTTAATATCTGTTGTACTGAAGATTTCACCTAATTGGGACAACTGGTAGATCTGTAGCCGGGCCAACTAAGTGGTCCTAAAGTGTCATGAAGATAATAAGAGAGATAATATTGTTATGAACAAAAATATCAGCGTAGAAATGTCACAGTGTGTGTAATCTATTATGCTCCTTATTTCTTCTTTTAATCCTTACTTGGATAAAGTGTGTATTGAAAGAATACAGAGCAGAATTTCATCACCTAGTGGAAGCATCAGTTTTCACTGTCCAGCTGCACCCTCAGTATGTGTAATTCAATAAATGCCTTGATCAAGAAGCTGTCCTAGCCACTCACCATTACTGTGCAATATCTTCTCCTTGTTAGATGTTGCAATAGAATCACCATCTTAATGAAGGATAACGTAATTAAGTGGAGTGTTGGGTAGCATCAGAGGCAGAGGCTTTCTTTTCTGGAGAGGGACTTACTCTGCTAGAGCTGTACATTTTAGTTGTCAGTAATCATAACTGCAACCAAAGGGTTATAACTTTATTCCAAGTTGTTAAGTAATTAAAGCACCTATTAAAAAGAGTTTCTTAACACCAAGGCAGTGTGTGTATTAGGAACCAGCTGTTCAATGTTCCTTTTCTTCTCTTTGAACTTGTAGGGAAGATGATCTTATGCATAAAAAAGCCCCAAACAAAAAATAGAAAAATCTCCTACCTTTCAGTTGAGCAAATACACTAAAATATTGTTTAATCTACTTTGACTAAACTGTCTCTAAGCAGAACTAGAGGTCAGGGTTTCTACCTAACATATTGCAGGTACACATAAACTCTAATAACCAAAAAAGAAAGAAACAGCAGTGCTTTAATTAGAGCACAAATGCACCATTTATTCAGTGGGAGACCTTGACCCACTACTATGCTTTCTTATTATAATCTTCATACCTTGGCCCTCTTGAGGGCTCCTGGAGCGTTCAACAGCCTCACTTCTGCTGGTGGTCTCTTAAGAACCGTGCTGCCACTGTGACTTGAATATGAATCAAAGCAGACATCTTTCCCAAGAAAGGCTTTATATTTTCATTAAAACTTCAAGCTTTTAATTAGGGTGAATCCCTATTAACTCAATCTGTTGGAAAAACCAGTTACTCTATTGCTGGCATATGCAGTGCTAGCTATGTCTAATTATGTTCCTTGTAAAGATGGAGTTGCTTTCCAATATTATAGTGCCAGTAGTGAGCTGGTCATATTCTAACTTAGAAGAATTTGTAACCTATCATTAAAAATTTAACAAAAAAATAATTGGTGATGCAATATACTGGACTACCTCATCTGTAAGATAAAATCCAGAGAGTAGTACTGAGTAAGTAGGTATGGCACAGGAAATATAGGGGTGAAATTATAAAGAAGACAGATCTAATTATATTAAAAAAATACCATGGCACTCTGCAGGGAAAGAGGGTGGGGACAGAGAAATCTGTGAAGAATTTTAATCTCTTCCCTGAGTTCTCCCACTATTCAAATATTAAGTTTAATACTATATAATGTATATGCTCTATACTGTAGTATAACATACTCTGAACTAAGGGCCTCATACTTCAGGCTAAATACAAAACTTCCCAGAGTTCTCTCTTTGCCCTCAAGAAACAATGTACTCTTGACCAACAAAATGACCCAACTTCATGAAGAAGAATATGTGGTATTCTAGAGTTAGCCTGGCAATTGGCCCACTGTGGGAAATGGCTGCTGTGGGTTCCCTATTCCTGAGACTTAGGAATGCTCTGAATGTAGATTTCCAAATTTCTGGACAAATGAGCCAACGACTAAAATATAGTGGTAAAAAAAAAAAAAGAATCCTCCAGTCCTGATGTTCATATCGCCCTAATATTTTGCAAGTAGGACACTTCACTTTAGCAAACAAAGGTGTAAGATGTTCACAAACTGTAAAGCTTTTAGTACAAACATTCAAACGAAAATTGAAATTAGCTCTGTGGTTTCTTTTTAATGATCTTGTTTTTTTTTTCTTTTTCTTTTCTCCTTATTATCTTTTTTTTTCTTTTTTTTTTTTTTCTTCTTTTTAACAGGGAGTGCAATCAGCCTGTAGAATAAGCTAGATGAGAACTGTAGTGGATTTTCCATTACTTGGAACCTGTAAATTGACATTGGATGTTTTAGTGAAAAATACGCTTGAGGTATATCACAGCTATTGAAATTTGGAGCAATAATTAATTCAGGGAAGTCCCATGACCTGTCAGACTAGATGATCACAATGGTCACTTCTGGCTTTAAAGTCTATGGAGTTCCTCGCTTCTGTGCTGTGAATGCCAATGAGATTGCCAATTAGTGGGCTTTTTTTTTTTTGATGTGGACACGTGTTCACTGGGAGCTAGACTGAGACTACTAAATTAATTTTAAAGTCATTAAAATGCTTCATTCCCTGAATAATGATTGCCACAAAGCACAATCAGAATGTAAAAGAGAAAGCATCTTATTCTTGGAACAAAAAAGGTAAGCATAAGGAAACAGTATAAATATAATGCTGCTTTTTTACCATCTCATTCTTTCCCATCAGTGAATGCCATATATAACATGTCTAATCATTCATTTCATTGTTATTTTTATTCCTTAGAATAGAAAGAACATTACTAAGACAGCGCTTAAAGGGGGTAGGGTTTTAATGCCAAAGGCAAGGATGAAATATCTAAGTAGAGGTTGATCCCTGATCTCTCGGGAGAGAGAATGTCTATTCAAAAGGCAGAGACAAACATGAATAGTTAATCATCTTTAGTTCTAGATGTTTTCTCCATTCCAGGTGCATTGTTTTGCTTTCACTAAAATCAGTGGACCCATAGTTCCTTTATAAATTAATGGCGAGTTTTTAATTTAAGGAAAAAGGCATAAAATGCTGTTCCATGTTCAGAATTAAAGATGGCAAAAAGGGGAAATGGGTTCCAAGTAACTGGGGGTTTTAGACATTGATTAATGTGCATGTTTAGAAACATGAGATCAGTGGGTGTACTTACGTCTCTGGTGGGGCAAGCGTGGCTCTGTTGTGAGCAGTGAGGGTGACCGCAGACCTCAGGTGCAGCCCAGGGCTTTATTTACACATATGTTTTTTTTTAGTTCTACCAGAGAGTGCTTCTGTGCTTGATGCCAGTGGGAGTTCATAGCAGTATTTCAACTGCTGTGGGGTGGAGTTTCACATAAAGCACCCTGAAATGCTAAGGTGTAAAGGTCCAATCCTCTCGAAAATGAAATTAAAGTTAATACTATTCTTTTAGCAGTGTGAAACAGGCCTTCAGCTCTGGGGCCCCCAACACAAGAAGTACATGCACCTATTTTGTTGAGTCCAAAGCAGGGCCATGAAAATGATCAGAGGGCAGCAGCACCTCTCCTATGAAGAGAGAAGGAGAGAAATGGTGTTGTACAGCCTGGAGAAGAGAAGGCTCTGGGAAGACCTTGGAGCACTTTTCAGTACCTAAAGGGAGCCTGTGAGAGTTGCAGAGGGACTTTTTACAATGGCATGTAAGGACACAATAGAGAGGAATTCTTTAAACTGACAGCACGTAGTTTGGATCAGATATTAGGAAGAAATCCTTTACTGTGAGGGTAGTGAGGCACTGGAACAGTTTACCCAGAGAAGTTGTGGATGCCCGATCCCTGGGCAAGGACAAGTTGTATGGGGCTTTGAGTAACCTGATCTAGTGGAAGATGTCCCTGCTTGTGCCTGGGGGCTTGGGAGTAGATGGTCATTAAGGTTCCTTCACACAAATCATTCTCTGACCTATGGATTAGAGCCTATAAACATCATGTTGCTACAAAATCTAATTTTACAATCCGTCTTTTGATTACTAATTTTACTCTTTCTCTCATGTGTTTGACATCCTGTAAACAGCACAGTAGAAAGGCCATATTAGAAGAGAATACCAAGTTTTCTGTATTTGGTGGCCATTTAAAATCTGCCGTGGTAGCTTGCAAGTTTAGTTTTTCTGTATATTTGTAAGTGGATGCTATCTCTGGGGCTCAGTTTCTGCAATGCAATCTCTGCTCTTTAATGAAGTCTAATATTATTGAGTGACCAGAGAAATAAAGAGCACTTGCGATTGTCTTGAACTTGGCAAACTCCAGCTTGCAATGTGCTTGCTCCTCGAAGCCTGTTGACATTCAGTGTACTAAAATTGAATTTGCAATTACTGGCTAAGAAAAGCATCCCCGGTATTTTTAAAATTATGATCCTTTAGCATAATGGGGCCATTCACTTTTGTTTCATGCTGGACCAGTTTCTGAGGGACCTTGAAGAAATGAGACAGCTATTTCCTTGTTATCAGTCATCTGAATGGGGAATAAGAAAGGGGAAAGGTCTATCCTTTCAAAGAGATTTCCGAATATACCATCAACAGCTTGTCTTTTCTCTGTGCTAGTTTCTAAAAATTCAGAGAAGGAGAAGGCCAGCAATCTGGGGAGTGCTGGGATGCTCTTTGGAAGAAGCTTGTCTGCCTCAGTTTGCAAAATCTCTGCCGTGTAGCAACTGTGTGCTACAGATCTCACTTCACAAATCCCAATATAAAATCCTATTGCAGGCCTTAAGAGGGCTAGGTTAACTCAAGCTTCTCAGTCTTTTTATCTCAGGGCTGTGTTGTCTAGGGATAGGAAAAATGGAATGTTCTTGTGCAGTATTCCTGCAATATGTTCCATTTTCATTTGACCTGAAAGAGCTATTTTGAACATTCATTACATCCATTATTAATTGTTTTATTTACCTGTTTACATGTTTGGGAATGGTGTAGAACAATGGATGCATTGTTCTAATGTTTTCTGAAGATAATTTTCTGATGTTTTATAAACCATGTTACTTTATTATTAATCACTCTAATAAAACAACAACAGAGGCAGCCTAGTGGTAAAGGTTACCAAAGCTGCAATATGAAAAAGTTTGATGGGCTGCATTAAACAAAATTTAGTAATGGAATAGTCTCTAATAAAATATATGACAATAAACCCCAGTTTCAGTGAAATATTTTTTTTCTCTGAGTTAAAATAAATCATGAGGAATAATGTCTAGCAAATTATCACTTTGTATTGAAGATGGGTTGATATCCTTCGCACACTTGGCAGGTCAAAAGTTTTCATCAATCTTCTTTACGCATGTACATGCACACTCTTGGACTGCCAAGAGTTGTAGGGATATGTGTGTGCAACTAGTTTTATATTAAAAGAATTAAAATACCAATTTTCCAATATAGATGGAGATTCACTTTTGCATGGATGCTGTGAAAAGCTTGGTGTCAGCTCACAGAATTAAAAATTTCTTTATTTTCATGTATTCTTTGGGAGGAAAGGCTTTGACCAAAGAAGATATATTAGGGAGTTTTATTAACGTTGTTCTGGAGTGTGATGTCAGGTCTGTTTGAAAGGATGGGAGATGGGTTATGTTGCCTGCATGGATCCTCCATTTCCATTCCAGCTGCTTCTAACTCCTTTTTCTTTAGAGAACTGATCTCAGTTCTGCATGCTTTCTCTGTAATAATTTCAATCTCTTGCGATAAAGTGTGATAATCTTGTTTAAAATTGACATCTGTCAACTAACTCATTGTCAAAATGCATGTTTCTTTTGTCTGAAGAGTGTCCTATACTACATACTCCTATGTGAGTTGTGTAGGTTAGACAATTCTTCTGAAAAAAAATCAGAATATTTGTCTACTTACTACTGATGAGGGAATACCTCATATAATAAAATGCAATTGTTCTTTGAGAGTACTTGCTAAAAACGTCTAAAATACAGAAGTAAAAAATTACTGTTACTCACAAATAGAAATGGAAATACAGATACTCCTTTATTCTGTACAAACGCTTGGGCCCCATCACATGCAAAATGGGTTGCTAAGAAATTGCACTTCGACATTTCAGTTTCTTCTAATACAAAGAAATATCACAACCCCATTCAAAAGAAATTAAAAATTAATCTATGCCCAGCTACTTTTTTTCCTAACCATTCCAGTTTCCTCTATGGTAAACTGCAAGTGCAATGTCTGTGACTCTGAGCTCCTGCTTAACCTGTCTTAAATCACCCTGGTGTTCTTGAGGAGCCACTTTTTTGGGCATTGGAGGAAATTTAGCCATTTTATGAACAGAATTGTTGACGTCCCTAAAGAAGGCTTTTAATCCCCAAAAGGCCTAGAAAATTAACATCACTTGCAGCATCAAATTGGTAATTTAAATTTTATGTATGCAAAGAAAAAAAAGCAAAATACAAAGTTTTACCACCTAATAAAAGTCCTAGTCAAATACAAATTGCAGTTATAATTAAGCGGGACAAGTAATTTCCTGCTTGTTTCTGGCCTGCACAACCCCACACATCTGAAAACATTTGGACTACTCATGGGACTATCTTTCTACCCAGAAGGAACTAAAGTTGATCTAAACAGAGAAGACAATACATTTTTGATTAGAGGATACCTGTCAGGTGGTGGTAGGCTAATTTAATAGCACCCACCTGAAGGGCATTAGCTTTAATCTGGGATGCATCAGGAAGATGACCTAATGGCAACTTACCATTTATAACAGTATTTACCGTCCCCAAGTAAATAGAAGTATTTAAAGCCAGCATATAAATACATCCAGGGAAACCACTTTCCCACGCACACCAATAAACAAAGAGCAGAAGTTCTGGAGTCCACAAGCACTACTGGCTCCCGAGGTACCCACTTATTCTACCAATATCGTGAAAGAAAATTACAGCAACGTGATTAGTGAATTCATTAGATTTGGATGAGAGAATTATTCTGCTTGCTGCATTTGCAATGTTCTACTTTATCACTGGCTTGTGGTGCTCTGAGAAGCCTCCAATCATCCTAATGCCACCTCTCAACTTTGCAACATAACCTGATAAAAGGTAATTTGGGTTTATCTTTTACGTCTGTATCTTCTCAGTGGAGCTGGCAGCAGGTATGAGTACATCTGTTGGTATGATTTAATTCAGCTAAGATGACCCTCAAGTCCACCCTCTCTTCCTTACACAGGAAGTTCTACCTCACTCCCCCTTGTTGACCCTGCCCCCTCCCAATATCTTTCACAACTTGTCTTGAAAGATCCAACTCTCTGAAATCAAAGAGTTTTACTTTTATGTAGCAAAAATGGATGAAAAAATTCATTATAAACCCTCCTTGTGCTCACAATCTATTGGCACAGTGCAATTTCAGTTCTTTGAGCTGCCTGCCATACTGTCAGGACAGGTTAAAGAATTATTCAGTGGTGTCCCTGTACCTGTAGGGTGGGTAGGGTAAAAACATAACCACCTGCAGATGACTTGAGTGGGCCTCTTCTGTCTTTAAACTGAATTTTCATTTTTCCTGTCATCTGTCAGAGATACAGAGACAGACAAACTAACTAGGATGCATTTCAGATCTTGCTTTATTTTGTCCTCTGAGACCCCTTCTGCTAGAAGAACAATTGATTTCTGTTATAGCATGGTCAGGTAAAGCAGTGGCTTTACAAATCCCTGCCACGGCTACTCCACAGCAGCTTCTTAAATGAATTTCCAGACCAAATATGTTCCTGCTGCCAGTGATGACAGTGGGATAACTAAAATTCAGAGATTTTTCTACTGTTGAAAGAAAAGGCAGTTACAACATGAGTGAGGGGTTATGGAAGCTCATTTCCATCTTTTATACTTTGTAAAAGCTGTTTATTACCACATTTACCTTAGGAACAGATTTTGCTCTTTCATGTACAGAACCTTAAAATGGTGTCATAAGCACTATCCTTTGTGCTGGGTAATGTGCCATATTTGAGGCCTCTCAGGCTTCTCTCACAAAGGGATGAAGAGGCCCAGTACTGAAGTTTCCCTGGATGGGCAGGGATCTCCACGTCACAGGCATGACTGCAAGTCAAGAAAGCTGGCTCTGATGTGGCACCTGGTAGCTGCACTGAACTGGGAGTGTGGAAAGTCCTGGCTTCATGTGGGTCAGCACGAGTACTTTGCATCATATTCATTGAGAGAAGAGATCTTCTCTGTATCAGACTGAGTTAGGAACTATTTAATAAAGAATAGAAATTTGGGATAATTTGATCAGTGTGCTAATGGTCCCACCCATCCGCAGTGGTGAAACAATTTCTATATTTCATGCCATACATGAAATTGCTGGTCTAAGTTTAGCTCCTAATTGATGATGTCTACCTGTTCAGATGAGCCAGTGTGTTCAAAGAGGCCTATAGTTGTAAAATGAGTGCATCCTGCTGGGCAAAATTCAGATTCAGCTTATCATTTATTATCAGAGATACTGCTTGGTACTTAGCTCTGCTCTTCAAAAATTGAAGCAAGGAGCTGTTTTGTAAGATGAGATAGTTCTTACTCCTATTGTTAAACATATTTGGATTATGGAATAACTGTATAGCTTTCAAGAATATAGGTGACATTTCATAAAGAGGGCTTTTTTGTATCTTCTAATACAGTCTTTTTATAAAGGGTTCTCTTAGGCTTGTGGAAGTCAAGGGTGATTTTGCATAGAGTGGGTTTAGACCTTTTGTATTTGCAAACCTCAGAAGAACTTTCAGTACAGAGCAGACAGGCAGACAACTCAGTATTTGTCCACAGTATGAAGAGAGCACTGAAGTCGAAACATCATTGTCAGCATATAATAAGGGCTCTGTAGTGCTGCTACACTTAACTCTTTCTGCTCAACAGCAATGATCTCAACACTCTGCAGTGCTTTAGAAAAGGAGATCAATTTGTGAAAATTGCTGTGAAAGTACTTCTCAAAATTTCAAAGCACATTTACTGCTCTGACTTCAATAGAGCTTATCTACTGCCTCAACTAGGGAAGAAGAGCATCTATTTCTCTGTAAAGTAGTTATTATTGTTTCTGAGAAGGACTGTAACCCTGATGCACTGCAAAACTTCTCACTTTGTGCTAATCATGTGGCTATGGCCTGATCATGTGACCTTTATTCCTGTGAGTAATGGATTTCAGAAGAAAAATTTTCTTCAAGTCGAACTAGATGAGAAGAGAGGTAATTAGGAGTGACATTTTGAGGGGGAGAAATTCCCAACATCACAGGGTTACAAACCACCCCAGCAGTAAGAGAGAGCCCTGGGATCAGCTGGTTGTGCTGAGAAAGCCTGCAGTATTAGGCTTGGGCAGGGGAAGAAGATGCTGAGGAAGTAATTTACTCATGGCTGAAGTGCTTCTGTCTTCAAAACTGCTCAGCTTTTAGCCAGGCAATCAAAGGATTGTGTGCTATGAAGAGCAGGCTGTGTTTGCAGGCTGGCTGGTTTAGTGTGGGCTAGACTTGCTTTGCGCTTGGTTTGTGAGGTGGGGGAAGACTCAGATAAAATGGAATGGGATTGGCAAGGGGCTGGTGGCCTACATGGTAAGAAGGGAAAACATCCTCAAATAGCTAAGATGGGGAGGGATGCCAAGATGCTAATGGTTTACCACCAAAGGTTGCCTTCCTAAGAGACAGGTGTCTAGGTATTTTAATCTCATTCTCTGCCTTTTGTTAAGAACAGGCCAAATGATCTTAAGACATTTTGAAATAACAGATTGCAATTTTTCTGGTTTTGTTCAAATTTTATGCATGTTTTTATCTGAAAAATAATTTTTTTACTATTTGTTTTCTTCTATTATTTATGTCTCATTTATTTAATACATTGAAGCACTGTATCAAAAGCAGGCTTTTATAAGTGGATTTTTTGTAACAGCTTATTTTCTTACATATTCTTTTCAAAACCCACTACTCTATTTTTGAATCATGCATGACATACAGGATGGAAAATGGAAGCCTTCAGGAAAATGTCACAAACTACTCTTCTTTATGTCATTATTGTTCTGTATGCCAGAAGTGTTGGATCTTTTATTGTCATGGTTTCATCACAGGGGAGCCTCTCCATGAAAACACTTGGCTTCTTAAGGGTCCATCAGCATCTGTGACTAATTCCCCATTGTTTGCAGCATCAAATGTGGTTCTGGTAAAATGACTGGCATCATGAGAAGTATGACTTCATCTGGGTAATCATCATGAGAAGAGACAGATGAACTTCTGAGAAGCTCATCTCAAAAAGATTATGCTTTTTATATCTGTGTGTCAAAATGGAAGAAAGATAAAATATAGGCAATTGGCAGAACTCCTTCTAAGCTGAATGTTTTTCAAGGTTTCCTTTGAGCATTCAGTGGATGCAGAACAGGTGCGTTCATTTCATGAAAACTTTATGGAATTTAAGTCAGATTTTAACAAATCTGATGACTGCCAGATCTTCAGAGCTTCCATGAAGTGGATTTTGTTCCCTTGAGTCATGATTTTATTTCCCAAGATTTTCTTAATCAATGTCTCACTTCAAATTTTTGAATAATTCCTTTGCGGCTTGCTGTAGGGAACCTTGAATAAACAAATCTGTAATATATAAATGTTCTGTTAATTTCAAGTTTTGTATCATGTAATTAGATGGAAAGTTAATAAGCAGACAGGATCACAAATTAGCTGATTACTATATTGCATATCCACAGTGAGAAGAAATAGATAGTAATAAAATGTCAGTTCTGCAGCTTCCCCTCTGCCAAATCTCTCTCTGGTCTGTGCTGTACAGGCTGATGCCTTACTTTCTGTTGCTGAAATTCCTTAGTCTTTCTCTCCTGTACTGGTTTTTCCTTTGTTGTCATCAAAAGTTAGCTCTCCAGATATTGTGTATGTACTTGGTGTTCAAATATTTGTCATGATCAGGAAGCCAGTTTAAAATCAGCCTCCTTAATAGTAGTGATTAGAGTGTGGATTATTTTGGGCAAAACACCTACTTAGTATCCTTCAAAGAAAGGCGCAGTTTTGATCCAAGAAAGAATAGACAAAGGGTAATAGTTTTAAACTGAAAGAGGGTAAGTTATGTTAGATTTTAGGAAGAAACTCTTTACTATGAGGGTGGTGAGACAGTGGAACAGGTTGACTAGAGAGGTCATGGATGCCCCATCTCTGAGAGTGTTCATGGCCAAATTAGATGGGGCTCTGAGCAACCTGGTCTTGTGGAAAATGTCCCTACCCATTGTAAGGGAATTAGAAGTAGATGATCTTTAAGGTGCCTTCCAACACAGACCATTCTATAACACTATGATTTAATGAATTCAAAATAACCATAATTGCATTTTTAATAATTGGAGCTCTTTTAACAGAGCTGAAATTGCAGTTTCCTCTTCCTTGAGCTTCCAGGTTGAGCTGATGATGCTATACACAAGTTTCTCAAAATACCTTCAGCAGACCAATGTCTTGATTACATAATGTCATGATGATGTATTTAAGTGGTTTTAAATGGCAAAAATTGTCTCTAAAAGAGTATCTTCTGAGTATCCTGTGCCAATAAAAGATTTGGAAGGGCCTATGATATGCCCAACTGACCTGAATCTTTGCCTGCTTCCATATAATTTGCTGAATGTGTCTGTGGGCCAGAAGAGGTGTGTGTTATTCTGCAGGCAGAACTGGCACAAATATGGAGCAGGAGTCAACCAAGCACAGGAGATTTCTTCATCCAAGCTCTTTAAACACAGGGTATTCATAGTAAATTCTGTGAATGGGGCTGTGGCGCTATAGAGAGGCTAAAATCCACAAGAGGCATCAATGTAATTTTTACTGGCAGGAGAAGAATTTGATCACTAAGTGACATGCCAGCCATATGACAGCGCTTAAACAATTCCTGTCAATCAGCTGCTGTGTGTCAGTACCCTTATTTATCCTTTCAGGGTATATATCAATTTACATTATCGTCATCTGAAAGAGCGTACAGCATTACCGAAAATAAAAGCCCATTCTGGTAACCAAGAGGAAGGGAAACAAAAGATTTGTATCACTCCAGCATATGCATGTCATGGTAGGGTTTTCTGGTACCACATACAGGAGAAGCTGTCTAAGGGAAAAGAACCCTGAAACCATGAAAATATTAAAAAAAAAAATAGATGGGAAACAGTAAGCCACAGAAGACATAAATGTGCACTAGAACTTGAGGCATCTATCACTGCCTGATTATTCTAACCTTACATAACTAATATCCTCACTATGAAGATATCCTTCCAAACAATTTGCTTGATTTTCCGCCGTAGCCCAAGTTAAGCGAATCACTTAAGCATATGCATAATTTCAAGCATGTATTGTTAAGAGATTAGAAAGCAATTACAGCTTGTCAAACCTTCTCAGACATGGTCAAATCCCTTCTCTTCATCACAGTCCTCTAAAAATAGCTGCATCTAATGAGGGAAGAAATTCAGGACTGCTGGACCCCAGTTTTGTACAGGGGAAAGACCTGCATGGACACATTTCTGTATCTCCCACATACCTTTCATTCCTTGTGAGGGACACCTGAGTTTACAGGCCAGAGGGCAGTGGCAGCATAGATTGAGTAATCAGGATGCCAGGGATCTTAAGAAACATACCTGGAGATTGATTAAATATCTGGTAAAACTATCTAAAAAAGACATGCTTCCAAAGTTTTGACATTTTTTTCTGTTCTGAGAAGACAGTGAAGACAGGACAGCACCTTTTTTTGAAAAACTTTTGTTCAGATAAGTCATATAATTGTTGGATTCATATAATGAGTTTAATATGTGCATTTTCTTCCTGTTTGCAGTCATGTTCTGTACATAAAATAAACCAAACCAAAACAACAACCCTCCCTTTACTTCTCAGCTGAAGTTAGGTCTGTACTACAGCAGTGTCTTGCTATACAGGGTTTTTTTGAGAAGATGAAGGTGCTGAGGGACACACAACTATCTCTGGAACAAGCTTTTTGAAGGCATGATTGACACTCTTGAGTGACTTTATGTATCCTTCCTTACCGTGTTGCTGAAAGGCTTCAGTCTTGCAAACCTTCATTGAAATATCATGCAGGTAGCTAAAATTGCTTACCAGTGGGTCACCGAGTAGATTCAGACCACTCTGGCCTCATTTATTAATTTCTGGTGTAAAAAACACTGCAAATGAGCTGCACAATCTTTACTGAGCAATCAACTGAATCACAGGAACAAAGCTGTTTCTTGCAAATGGGGAAAGGTTATTTGACTCACTCAAACTATTTAATCTTATTGTCCTAATATTGCTCTCATCTAGCACTGAGTAGATAGTTACACTGCCTTCCCTCTAGTACTTCATGCCCCAGATCATGCCTTGCATCTCTGTTTATCCCCAGTAAGGTCCACTGGAAAACAAATGAAAAAAATAGCAATGAGAAATCTTTGGAAAAAAGAATGAAAAAACTCATACCAAACCCCACTGTTACTTATATTGTCTTCATGGTTAACAAAGGGGTTTCTGTTAGTGTGAAGGTGGTAGTATTATTTTTCTGAAACTGTGTTGTTTGAGATGACAAGCATTATATGTTAGTCCAGCCACAACGAGATGTAGGGTGGGATGAGGGGAAAATGGTGGGACCTGTTCAGAGCAGAAATGGCATCTGCAGCGAACTGAAGTGTTCTGCTGTTATCTGTGATAAAACATTCCTCGACATCAAAGGCAGCAGAGGACAAGAACAATGAAGGCTGACATCTCACTATCACTTCTCAGCTCACTTGTTATTTGAAATCTGTAATTTGTGATGAAAATTCTGGCAGAAACTAACAGGTGAGACAACAGCTAAGCTACCCAACAACGAGGGAAAATGGTGAATTACAAAGTGAAAAAAAGAGTTACTTGTAGGTAGGAGAACTGCCTTCAGAATATAGGAGAGAATCATAGAATCATTAAGGTTGGAAAAGATCTCCAAGATCACCAAGTGCAACTTTTTACTGAACACCACCATATAAACTAGATCACAGCACAAAGAGCCATGGCCAGTTCTAGGGACAATGATTCCAACCCTTGATAACCCTTTCACTGAAGAAATTCTTCCTTATGTCCAATCTTAACTTCCTTTGGCACAACCTGAGGCTTTTTCCTCTAGTCCTTTCACCAGCCCACACTGATTCTCCAGCTACTACTAAGAACTCAGCTACTACCTACCCTCAGACTATTCTGATTTTGGTATTCAGCTGAAGGGTGTGCTGAACTTTGGAAAGCAGCAAGACGTGTGTTATAAAGTGCATATGGGATGCTGCTTCTGATGTGTCAGCTGGGAAATAAACCATACTGCCTTTTATGCACCGGCAACTTGAATCCTAACCAACAGTCTTCCAATATGAACAGTTGAGGTTAAAAATTCCAAATGTAGTTGCCTGAACTAAAGCATTAAAAAAGGCCAGGCTGCTTCAGCATTTTCTAATTTTTTAGTTTTTACCACTTAATAGTAAAGAGCGAGACATAGCCTCAGAGACAAAAAGTGGGATTAAAACACTTGAAGGGAATGGCTGTAGTAGATCAAACCAAAGGTCCATCTAGTCCTCATCCTGTCTTTAAAGCTCCATGAATTCTTACAGAAGAGTAAAAAGAGATCAAGCATACAAGATACTTTTCCAAGAGAGATCTCATCCTTTTAATCCTTTATCTTGTCTATTTAGGTTGCAAACCCTTAGGGTTTTATTTGCGTTCAGCTACCAGCACTCTGGTGGCAACTGTGGATACAGTAGATGTATAAATACATGTGTGAGCATGTGTGTATAGACCTGGCCAGGGAGAAAGAGTGATTACACTTTTCCTGAGTTGAAACCTCTAGAATTTCACAGAGCCAGTGAGGTGGCATTGCTCAAAGTGGAACAAAATAATAGAAAGCTTGTTCTGGCTCAGACTGTTGGATTTTTTTCTTTCCCTGAAAACCAATAAACAAAAGATCTTTACCCTTGAGTCTCCATTTGCCCTTATGAAATATCAATAATAGCTCTGCCCACTTGTCCACAGTTATCTCTTTGTTCTTTTTCACTTAGGTCTTGAGGGAACTCATTTAATGTGCAGTAGGTAAGAGGAGGATAAGATTTTGTTAAAAAAACAACATTGAAGGTATTTTGATGTCTTTCCTGTCTTTGCTCTATTACTGATCTTCACAGGGAGAGAAGCCTGAGGAGTAATCTCACATTATGTAGCAAATATTATTTTAGCTGCTTTTTCTGTGCATTGTTTCATGCTTCTCCTCTCTTTGCTTAATCCTTTTCCAATATTTAGCTATTTCTTGTGCTGAAAACTTCTATGAGCTGACTGCAACAGAGCCTTCCATAGAAGGGCTGCTCAGGAGGGTCTTGGCATGGTGATATTCCTGTGCCTCTCCTGTTGTTTTTTCATTGAGTTACAGAGTCTGGGCAGGCAGAATCTCTGGCCTCCGTACACATATTACACCCTTTGTCCTCATCTTCCCTGGCAGCCTACACATTCTTTTCTCAATGCCTAAACCCAGCCTCACCTTGTCCCTGAAAAAGATTGTCAGAAATCAACAATGTCCCTCTAAAGTGTCTCTGCACACTTTATCACACCTTCATGGTCAAGAACCCCATTCAAGCAGGTGTACTACCATGAAAAAGGAGCTACCAGGAGCCTTGCAGCATAGACAGCTACATGTAAAGCAAGGGAATAAGACACCTTTCGTAAAGCCAGATTGGCTTTTGCAGATGCACTGAAACATCAAAGTAATTTCTAAATACACAAAGAAAGAATGGAGTGCTCTGGTAGTCTTACCACAAGATGGATAGATATGTCACCAGGAAAAAGGCTTACCTGACAGATGTTTGTGAAGATTAATATTGAATTTTGAATGTCTTGGTATTTCAAAATCCAAATGTCAGAGTTTGGAGAAAACATTTTGCTGTTGACCTAGGCATTGGCTGGACGAACACAAATCAAACATCCCTGTTCATAAAATAAATGTGTTGTGGCAATAGTTTAGACAAAAGTAAATAAAATTGAGCTGATGTGAATGGTTGCCATAGAGGATATCTGTTTGGGTTTTTTCTTACACGAAAATTTGTTTAAGAAATAAACCCTACCCTAGAGGTAAGGATAGTAACAGGTGGCACATCAATCAAGATAATTCAAATTTTTCAGCATGAAGAAAAGAGAGGAGCCCATGACGCTTAAAAGTTGTTTTAAAATCTGAACCACCAAAGACAATGCTTCTTTTAATTTTGTTCTGTTTACTTTTCATTTAAGCAATGAGTAGTTTTTTCTACTGAATACTGTGAAAGGCAGTGTGAAAGGTTCTTAAATCTCTGTATCCCAATTTCAGTGTGTGGGAAGCACACTGCACAACTCTTATTATAGTCTTTCAGACTGACTGCTTGGAAAAGGGGCTCTTCTGCCCTCACTTTACCAAGTTATTCCCAGATGTTTGATTCCACTGAAGGTCATTAAAAGCAAAAGCTTCTTTTGCTTGCATTTCACCATGAATCTAAATGTGACTCTACTCTGAAGAGTGAATTAATATAATTCCTTTGCTGCTGCAGAATGGTATGAATTTCAGTATTTTCTACGTATTACACCTTCTGAGTCACCTTTTCTTAGGGGGGATGTCCTTTGCCCTGTGGGGATATGTGTTGGAATGAGAAGTTCCTTATCCTCCTCTGTATACCTCTTGTAATTCAGGAACAGTCTGCTCCTCCCAGGCCCTGAGGGGCCAAAGGAGCAACTCATGACATCTGAAGGAGATCATCATGTCTTTTCCTATATCTGCTGGCACTGGTTTGAGGAGCTCAGAGGATTGATGGAGAAAGGAGCAGCTGGTCTCTTCCCTCTGAGATTGCAGCTGAAAGCAAGTTAGTGGCTGGTATCAGGAATGGTGGAAAAACAATGAAATGGAAATCCAGAGTCTGCTGTGAAGCAGAAAAACCTCACCACAGAGCAGAGATCAAGCACTGGGAACCCAAAGCAAGGCACAAAGACATCAAGTTGAACTGTGGTTGTGGAAACAAAGCATGAGTTTGGTGATTTCAGCAGCGGAAACAGTGACAACTTAATACTCAAGATATAACACAGCATCACATTTTCAGTTGCACTGTACTTTGAGCTGGCTACATTAACAATATTCTTCCTGCTAAATCCTTAGTCCCTAATGCACAGCCTACTCGTTTATTAAGAGCAAAAACATTCTCTGAGCCTTCAGGCATGAAAAATTGCCATGAAAGTTACTGAGAAAGTGAAAAGGAATGCTTTACTTCTGATATTCCCAGAAATTTACTATGCAATTAGTTAATTAGCTTTCTAGCTGGACAAAGCATGCACTGTGGTGATCCTGCTCACATATTAACTTTCCTCTATACTTTGTGAGTTGAAAGCTGGGATCCCCAAAAGGAACATTAGAAGAAGCCTAGGGATGTAAGAAGCCTTTTTTTCTACTTGAATTGATATAGACATAATGTCCCTTCAGAGACTAACTGAAGTTTTGCTCTGAGAAATTAATATTAATATTGCTTCCTTTCCAAGCTGGTAATTAGCAAGAAATAATCCCAGTTTCTACGAATTGTTGTTTTCTAAAAGTTGATTATATTAGTTAATACATTGTAACTGGAGCCATTTTGAAAATGAAATATTTTTTAAATTAAAGTGGGTGGAAATCCATACTGTCTCATTGGCCATGTTTCCTGTAAAAAACAGAGAAACTTCCAATCTGCCAATGCCCTTCTCCAAAATATTTAAAGGGGTTATGGAGGTGATTTATTGGTTCAGAAAATTTCTTGCAACAGATTACCTTCTTTCTTTAAATTTGTAGGTTACTACACATGGTTCAGTCAATTATGGCTTTGTTTCTAATGGTAAGCACTGTTGCTATGGAAATTATATAGCATAGAAATATCTGTTTGTTGCTGCAAGTAAGCTTCCTGGAAAAGAGTTTAAGGAGTAAAATCCTCCTTTTGCAGTCGGGAGAAAAAGATAATAAATGAGCTAGCTCCCTGTCTTCAGATGGCTGCAGCTAACCTATAAAAGTAATTATATCTGAGATTTGGTATGAGAGAGACTCTATAAACTAGAAAAAGTGCTAGCAGGTTTACAGATATTGTAGACAGGGGAAAGTGTGCCTCCTATCAATAAAAATTGTTACTGACTAAAAATTTAGGCCACTATGGGATTGTAGGTGTTCAACACAGGTCTTTTTTTGTGGATATTACTGTAAAATGTTATCAAAATGCCATTGCTGCAACAATATTTATCTTACAAACAGGGAAAAAAAACGAATATAGTGTGATAACTTCACTAAAACTTGATTGTATTCAGCGTATATGTTTTGTTGAGCACAAAAGGCACAGGATAAAGTTATTTCAAGTTCCAAAATTACAAAGTTGATGTGCTTAAGTAAGTCTATGCTTGTGAGAGCTGAAAAGTTTCTGTGACAGCAACACTTTGTCCTTGTGGTACTTGTTACTGAAGCTTCTTTGTTGAACTTTGAGAGTCCAGCCTGGGCTTGCTTGACCAGGCAGGTGACAGCCAGGCACATAGGAACAGGTTTCTCAAGAAGTTTATGGTGGAATAGGCTTTTCTCTGAGAGGATGTTTACTGCCAGCATTAATAATGGAACTGCACCAAAGATGAGAATTTAAGAGACTCCTGCTCTTCTGTCATGTCATCTGCTGACAATTAAGGGAGTGTGTCCGACCACAGCCCCAGGGAGGGTCACGCCTGGCTGGCGACTGTCCCCAGCCCTCTGCTGCTTGTGCTGAGCCCGAAACAGAAGCCAAACAGAGCATTGGTGCTGCAAGCATTTCCTTGTCCCACTCACAAGATTTTGGCAGTGATCTCATTATATGCCATCCATTGAAACTGTCTCGTTCGGCTGATAGATGACCCACCTTGGCTGCCAGAGCCTGCAGTCATCAGAGCCTCCTGTCTCCCCACTCTGATACCAGCTTTTCTGGACTGCTGCCAAGTTAATTTAGCCACACTACTTTAACTTATTCTATCACTTTCCTTTTCTCTTGCAACCTCGTTACCTCAGCTCTTTAGAAAGGAAAGGGTGAAGGGAAAAGGCACAGGAAATCAAAAGAGTTACCTATAGAATCCATAAACCCGTGATGATCCACCCTGCAGTTACTGGCAATTGTCTCACTGGTTTGCATTTTCATTCAAGTAATTAAGAATTATACCCAGGAAAATGGCTTTGCAGTTTCGCCCTCTTATCAAAGTGGCAGCCTCAGTTATCAGGGCCAGGTAGTGCCAATCTGTAACAATGACTGTTTAAATTATTTTTCTGAGTCATTTTGCTTTCTGCCTCCATGGGTGTTCATCTTAGAGCTCTCTAAGTGTGAGTTGCTATTAACTAAATAGGAACTGTGAGCAGGGTTTGTTATGAGGCCCATGCATTGTGCAAGATCAGGGACAGCTCATGTTCAGAAGGGCAACACGTACATATTGACTTCCCAGCTGAGGAGTTCCCTATTGAACGAACTTCTTACCAGCCTGTTTTTTTTTTATACTCCTGAGATTCAGCAGTGATACGCCTAAGTAACAAAGGTTGCCTCTTGCAAAAGTTATTGCCTGCAGATCTTGGGGAAATCTGGGTGAGGAATTAAACTCTGGCTTTGAATTTTTGAGGTTGTGTGCATGTAATGCACTGAAATCAACTTTCAAAAGTTAAAATGCTTTTGTCTGTAAAGCCTTTGTATTGTAGTGTAATTATTTATCACGGTGTAATTATTTATCATGGTGAAAGAGAAGGGGAAACGATATTAGGAAATGTTTCGCTGTTTTTGCACTCAGACTATAAACATAACATTAGCTTTGTCTCAAAGGTTCAATGCTCTTCAGTAGGAATAATAAATATTATCTGAATAACAAAGCAGCAATGACAAGATAATGGATAATGACAGTAAAATATTATTGAAATATAATGGACTGGTCTCCTTGAATACCTCTAGCAGTTAGATTTAAAAACTGAATGAGGTTTTGAAACAATTAAACAAAATATTGTCCCTGACTGGATTCCCTTAGAGACTTTTCCAGAATGCTAAATCAGAAAAACAGTGTCTCTATATAGGTTTTTAGATTAAAGTACCTTTAAAATATATCTAAAGTGGCAATATATTAATCAGGCAATATTACTTCTGGTGTGTATGTGTACCGGTTAGTTGGCATGTATTTCTATCTGTGCTTCCCTGCATGAACCTGATGAGAAGGGTTTCCACAAACAACATTTTTAATGGAAACCTGGGGTTGTGAGCATAGCAGACATGCAGGAGACTTCTCTTTGTGTCTAGCATGTCTCCTGCTACACCTTCATTTTTTACCAATCATGATGAAATCTAAGTTATCAATGTTATAATGTAATCAAAATAATTACTAGTAAGAAGGGAGAGGTTATGGGAAGTCTAGGGAACATGTAATCGGTGTTCAAAAGTTTTAGTTATTCATGTGTCTCCTTTCTCATATCTAGAGAACTATTAGTACAAAATGATTGAAGGTATCTGTCAAGAAGGAATTGTCTGGTGTAGTGAGGGCAGATCAACATGAAATTGAAGGCTGAAAGAAGATAAGTTTTACTATTAGATACACAGGTGTAAAAGCAAAGGAACAGAAGCTGAAGCATGTGGGATGAAGTAGGGTTATCACTTCCTAAGCCAAGGTTTTCTTAGAAAATGAGTATCCAGCAGGTATGATATCAACTTGTTCAGATAAAACTGATAAATTCAAAAGGAGGCTAGGGAGAAAGAAAGGGATCAATTAATTGCGTGACATTTGATTTGGCTTTTATGAATAAAGTTTTCACATCTTTGCTGCAAAACTGAAAATCTTTTTCTGGCTGATGGGTATCAATGCAGCCTTATCAATGAAGGTGAATCTGAGATGCAAATCAATGCAAAGTTTACAAGAACAGTATCTTCAAGAAGTCACTAAGTACCGGAGTTCTGAGGAAGACTAAGTTAGAATTTAATACAAGACTCCAACTTTTATTTCCTGACACTCAGGAGTCATATTCTTATATTCCAGTTTGCTGCTCTGTACATAAGAATGACATCAAGCAGCAGAGGCAACAAGAATTATGAAAGTGATCATGTTATTACTGTGGTAGTGCCATTGTAGGTAGAATTACTGGTTTTGTTTAGGTGACTTTCTGTACACCTCTAAAGATGCTTGGATCAATTGCAGCTGAGATCTTCAGTTACTACAGTACCAATTGTGCATTATTCCTAAAAATTTAGGCAGTGAACAGTCAGTGCTATGGATGTTTTTCAGTGATTTACATCAGCATCTGTTGAAAGCAGTAACAATGCTAATCTAAAACAGGAAGGAACTACCTCACTATGATGTCATAATCTTAGGTCTGTCTGACCACTATGTAGGCATCTTATATTATGTTTTGCAATGTAAGGGTGCCTTAAAATGGATTCCGAAATTTCAAGAGGAAATGCAGTTAATAAGATGGAGTTTTGAGTCTTCTCTGTTATTCATTAGAAAAATTTATTTAACACCTTATTACTAGATATTACTGCTGGGACTGCAATCAAAAGAGTTGTGACCCAGAGACTGCAAGTAATAAGCTCTGTATACCTGGCTAGGTAAACGGCTCATATGGGATATTCAGGAACAAGTTGTTGATTTTCTGTTTAAGTTATTTTTTTTCCCTATGCAGAAGGGATTTTATGATAGATCCTGTTCATAATAAATAATTTTCTCTCAGTGCTGATGTTATGTAACTATTTGTGATTACTCATGATAACCACAAAATGGACACCTCAGAAGTGAGAAATACACCACTCCAAGTTGGAAAATCCTTTCTGATAGCACAGTATTTAATCATGCATATTTTGCTGCTGAAATGCTTAGAAAGTCTCAAATCAGCCTTTGTTATGAGCTTTATTAGTTGACTACCAGCTTACCAACTTTCTGACAAAGGTGATGTTTAAGGTGGGGTTTAAGTGTAGAAGATGAGTTCCTTTGTTTCAATGAACCCAGAGACAGCAATACTGGAGCAAGTGTATGGAAAAGCACAGAAGAACCAGCTGAATGCCATGAAGAGAGCTTTTTAATCTGTGAAAAAGAGATATACAAATTAATTTGAGTTGTATGCAGGCATAATTATGAGTGTCTGCCACTCTATGCCTCTAAAATCACAAATAATTTACATAGCGTGAGAAAAAAAGCCAGCGATAATAAAGTCAAGGGCCAATTCACAGCTGGTTTAAAGTGCTTAAAATTGCAAGGATTAAACTAGCTGATGATCTAATGACCCATGGTGGTTGATGCTTCAGTATTAACTTAATTTTCTAAGGGAAAATAGTGGATGCACTCATATTGTTTGTTATCCTTCCTCCTTCCTTTTCCTGACCACTCACCACCTTCTCACAATAAATTGTTTGCCCCCTCCCATAATTATTTGATAATTTAGTTGGATATTTCTTGAGGTTTGAGGATAACAGAGATTTTCCGTGCTTTCTCTGAGATTACAATTTGCACTACAGTCAGGCAGGAATCCACACATTCTGGTCTTTCTCCAAACCAGATGAAAAACTGCATTTGGATTGCATGTCTTACCAGATCACAAAGAATCCACTCAGTGGTCAAAGATTTTTCTTCTTTGACTAAGGCAGTAACTAAGGTCAGACTGCAACCTTAATAAATGCATATATTAAAAAAAAAAACCCCAACAAATAAAAACCAAGCCACCAAACAAAAACAAAAACAAAAACAAAACAAAACAAAAAAAAAGAAGGAAAAGCTAAAGGGACATAAAGCAAAAGGATTTTTTCTACATCTGACTTAACAAAATGGATTATCTGCTGCACTTTAGAGTTAGATAAGGAGTGGGCTAGTCTTCTTAAAAAATATCAGGAAAGCAGCAGTTAAATTTTTACTTCTATGTTTTTCTCTTTAATGTAAATTTGTGAGCCATCAAATATGGCAGTATATAATTTGGGGGGGGGCAGGTGTAACATTTCAGCCATTCTCCCACTTTAGCAAAAATCCTAACAGAAACACACACAAATTCATGCTTAAAACAAATGCTTAAATAAGATTTGAACAAACATGTCTCTTCAACAGAGTCTTTAAATACAACACATACTGCATTTATATTGCTACAAATGAAAACCCAGCACAAGAGTCTGTATTTTCATATATGTGCCCACTCTTTGAATAATTGGATTATGTTCCTTAAGTCACAGGAACATAGATCTTGTCAGAGTGGATTATATCCATGATCCATCTAATCCGCCATCCTTTTTCAGAGTGGCCAGTGCCAGATGCTACGGAGCATTGCACAGCCTCTTCATGCTAGACAAATGCAGTACAGCCTGGCCCCATGCAGGTCTCCTTTCAACTCTTAATCAGTGATTTTTTTTTTTTGGCTGACATCAATCTTCCTTAATGCCATGGGAACAATGTTATGACAGTGAAAGAAAAAAAAAAAGTCAGTGAATTTTGAGATAATTTTGCCCACAAATGGGAAAAGAATAAGAGAAAGGAAAGAAGGAGAAAACAGACACAGACACAGAATATCTCAATGTACCTTTCATTCTGATCCTTTGGTGAAATGCTTTTGGCTCTTACCTTCCCTGTCTCAGTTGAACCTGTCAAGGGCTTTCCTAGTGAGGTGTTTTCAAACATGACTGCTAGAGACCAAGCAGAAATGCATGTGGTCAAGTGTTGATTAAAAATATTGTCAGAGACTTTTATTCCCTTTCAAGATGTTTGTGGATAAAATGATGACTGTATGGGCTGTATTTTTCCAAAAGAAAAATGGAGAGCTGGTAAACAAGTGGTAAGAGGGCAAAGAGTACTTATAAAATAAGTGCTACCAGGAGGAAATTTTTGTGAATGGGGAGGCTACATTTCCTTTTGAAGCCAGACCTGGAGCTTTTAATAAAACGTCAAGATGTTTTTTATGAAGATTTCATATGACACATTTTATAGCATGGCTCTCTCGTAAAAGCTGAAAAAGACAAAGACTGGACAATTTCACTGCACCCATGGCAGTAAAACTAATTTTTTTTTCATATAAACTTGTCGATCAAAACTCACTCTGCTTCTCTTCATAGAGGGCATCTTTCTCTGCCCCAGCTTAATGCTGCTTTCCAGCCACTGCAGTGGTTCATGAGCTTTACAGATCTCCGAAGATGGGTGTAATACAATTCTACAGATACTGCTTCTTTTATTGGTTTCATTTGCTGCACTCTGTCTTATGGCTTTTCATCCCCTTCCCTCAGGCCACATGTTGTAGGTGGAGAAGGACTACCCAAACACATTTAAACTTGGAACTGTTCAACTTTCTGCTCAAGTTAACTGCTTTAAAAGTACCTGACTTTACTCAAACCAGTAAAAACCCCCTTCCTAGCTCAGAAGCAATGTAGGAGTAGGTGAAACGATGCTGATTTACACCACCTGTCCCAAATAGACCTTTTAGCCCTACTTTTTTATTTCCTTACAAAGTACCTTTTGCTTTTGTTTGGAAAGACATTCTTAGATATTTTTATAAGGCAGATAAAATCGCCATAAATATTAAATGTATAACAGTCCCAGTGTGACACTCTTGATGGCAAATCTCATTCCCTTCTCTTTATGTAGAAAAGGATATGAGAATGCAAATGAAACTGCAGGTGTTACAAAATTCCATCCAACTACAATGAAAAAAAGAGCTGACTGACGAATAAGCCATTTGGGCTTTAATGTTTACTGTTGCTGCTCATTAAAATTAGGTATCCCAAATTCTTATTTCTTTATACATATAACAGAGGAAATCAGCAACTATAGTCAAGGGCATAGAAAAGGGAGTAAATCTCCACATTTGAATAACATATTGTATCTCCTTCTAGCCTGAAATATTTAATAGGCAGTTACCTGTTTTTAAAATTTATCTCAATATCAACTGGAAAATCCAGATATAAAAATTTACTGCCAAATATTCTTTATTTCTATTAAAAGTTAGTGAATTTAGATCACAGCATAGAAAGATGCAGCAATGAGTCAGGCAAGGAAGTCAGTAGTCAGAAGGTGTCCTAAGGAGTTAGTAAATGTTCTGTATTTTAAGTGTCATGCCACATGTAGGAAGAAGAATGAAAAAAGAAAGTGATGGTAATGACAACTGACAGGAAGGCACAGGATGGTGCCAGTCACTCATACACAGCATTCTTGCAGGTGGTGGGTAGGTCGGTAGGAAAGTAAGTCATCAGTGCCCAGCCCAGAGGCAGAACATATAAATCCACTTCCTGCTGCTTTTTTTCTGGGTGGCCTGTTGATATTTCAGGTTTTCTTCATTTGGTCTGTATGAAGATTGTTGACTCTGTTGCAGAAGAAGAAAACTGTATCCAGCAAACAAAGTGTAAGCAGAAGGGAATGAGCCTTAGCAGGCAGTCATATTTTTCCAGTAGTGCTTGTTAAACCTACTCTTTTCCTCTCTGAACTCTTCAAGAAAATCTGCCATGAGCCCTGTGGAGCCACTTAACCAGTTCTACTAGAATATCTCTCTCCCTATTGAGATATAAGGCTAAATTTATTGTACATCTTAATCTCCTGATTTATTATGATTATTTTTTTGTCAGCTATCTTGCACAAAGTTGCTAAAATAATTCCACAGGTTCTCAGTGCTTTATTTCACATATGCTACCCAGAGTATGAATCCACTTAAACACAAACAAGATTGTTTGATTTTAAAGTAGATACAGCAAAAGAAAATGCACCATGAGATGGAGAAAATTTCTGAGACAGGAGGTGAGGGATCCTCATGGGATTACAACAAAGCCTTTTAGATTTAGAGGTGTGCTGGGTGTCTATTAGCAGCTCTAGCCACAGGCTGTGGAGAAGCTGCATATCACTCTCCCACAAGAATCTGTCTCGAAACAGCTCACCTCAAGTTTAATGGCCAGTAAAACCTATTTAGGATGCTATTTTTTCCTCCTAACTTTTTTACTTTTATTTCTTTTCTTTCTATTGTCTTCTGAGATTTTTGCAGTCATACCATGCTGAGTGCAGCACATACTGTTTTTCTATTTTTCGTATTTTACACAATCAGGTTTGGGCACTGCTAAATATGTTTTGATTCCAAAGGTTCAGACCCAGCAGAGCAGTAACACCAGCCTGAAAGCCTTAAGTGACCATTGTAAGTGTAGCTCTCTTGTGAACACAGATGCCTGTTTCTGCACTAAATGTACAAAATCCCTATTATTTCCCAGGGTGAGACTCAATAACAACACTGTGGTCTCAAAACTGTGTAATCCAAGAGTAATAACTTAGATTGTTTTAGTTTATTGAACACGTGAAAATGTGTGCAACTTGGAGTCTAAAACAAACAGTTTAAGGAAAAAAAATGCTGAAAGTATGAAACAAGGCTAAACCAAACACTTGAAAAGAGGCCTTTCTTCATTTGAGGGAAAACAATCTTCTGTGAAGGAAAACTGTCTTCTATAAACAAGAGTCAATAAATTGACTGACAGGGCTGGTGGATGATAAAGTATAGGTTACAGTGGATAGGCCTTCTTTTTTGTTCTGGCATATTTCCCTTGCTAGATACATTCCCCTGGCAAAAATCTCTCACATTTTGCAGAAAAGAAATGAGCGCCTTAGAAACCTCAACTAGCATTTAGTGTAGTTGCATTCCCTTGTGAATCAGAGCACTTCAGATGTCTGTGCTCTGAACTGGAAGATCTCAATCAGCTCTTCAATCAAGTATTCCTTTAGTTCAGCACATGCAGTCCAATTATTTAAATTTAATTAACTAGTCATGTTAAAAAGAAAAAGCTCACACAACTTTCATGTCAGATGAATGTTCGAACTGCTACACATCAGTATGCTTTCTTATGTAAGTCACTAAAGAATAATGGTAATTTCTGCAACAAGCAGGCTTGTTTATGGTGTAAATGCATTATTCTCATAAACTTATTCTAGACCCCAAAGGAGATAATTGATGGACTCCCACTGATCTAAACCTGAAACTACTTACCAGACCTTTTGGCTTTCTATAGACACCCTTGGTACTGGTCAGCTCTCTATGTTTCTTTATAGTTTGGCTCTAGTAGTTAAGGCCTATAATCAGAAACATCTGGTTTTATTTGTTAATAAGGCAGAGAAAATTAGGCAAATCTTAATCTGTCTGAAAATGACTCAGGCTGTGTGCATTCATGTGTATTTTAGACAAAAAGTTTTTAAAAAAGAGATTATTTTAAAAGAAAGTTATAATCATTCCCATGAAATGAGAGAGCTGCTCTCTGGATAGCAGCTGTCCTGAAATAGCTTTCAATTTAATTGCTGTAACTAAAGATATTATATCTACATAAATCTTTATTTTTACAGGGAGAAGATTGTTTCACACATTACATTTGTCACCACAACATGACAGCCTTTCCTTATTTGAGCATTCCCTAGTAAATCTTTATTCACAACAACAACTGAAGCATGACTCTAGATATTATACTAAACAGCACAAAATGAAAACAGTTTCACACAAAAGCATCAAACTCATGTACTAAATATATATAAAAAACCCAGATACTAAATGGCAGAATTTGACACAGTCATAAAACTAACAGGTTCTGACAAAGAAAGAATAAAATATATTGCTGGGTTTTTTTCTGCTCTGGCTGATTTATAAAGGGACAGCATGGTTCAAAGATGGAAATAGCAGTAATAGAACAGATGTCTTGATTTTTGATTGAACAGATTTTGTTCCAAAATGTAGACAATAATTTTATGTTTCTTACCTGTGACATTTTTATTACTGCAATTTAGACCAAAACAAGCTTAGCTTAGGTCGCCAAGTAATGTTGCTTTTTACATCCAGCTGCATGCTTGTCTCTTCATTTTGACTGCAAATGATGGAATTTTTTCGATTAGATAGTATATTCCAGCTTAACAATCAAGGTCCAAATGTGTTCTGCATTTACAACACTCTGTATTTAGATGGGTTCCTATTCTGCTCCTCTGACTGAACCAGCTTTGAGGCTGCAGACTCCATGGATTTAGGTGCTTGGCTACCAAGCTAAGTAACCCAGATGCCTAACCCTAGATTTTTACTGTCACTAGTTCGAATTGCATTAATTTAAAATAGACTACCACTCTTCTCTGGCCTTCTTTCTTAGTGGTCTATACGTATTAAAGCTGGCAGCACCATATTTCTTGCACCTTGAGAAGAGTTGTGCTGTGCAGTTAGAAAAGTCCATAACTGCAGGTTATGCAGGCCAGGAATGAGATGCCAAAGGAGGAGCACTGGCCAAAATCCTGGCAATGCTCTCCTGTGCTGCACTATGGTACTCCTTGCATGAGTGCAGAGGTAACTGGCCCTGACACTTGGCTGAATTTCTGTGCTGAGCCTGTGTTTCTATAAATTTTTCATCCTTGTTTTCTCAAAATCCTTTGGATCACAAACACACCTAAAAGTGGATCACTTAAGCAGGGAGGCAAATCCCAGGTTATACAGGCAAGATGTATTTGGATATACTGGGATAAAGCTCTTAATCTTTTGTCACTCATCCTGGTAGGTGTAATACATAGTGGGTAAAATTGCAGAAACAATAAGTTGGTTGGTTCTACAACCAAAATGAATGCCTGTGAATGCATTTGCAGGAAGATGATTTTGAAAATCTGCCTTTTGATAGACTTACTTGACCTGAAAGAAAATTATTCCCTTATTTATTATGGTATCACTTTTAATAATTCCAATGGAAAACAGATATTTTGCTATAAAAACTGAAATGTCATTGGAATATATTGATTTTTCAGAAGTCAGATGTTTCCTTTACAGTATTTCCTCCCCTCTAGAGATGCAAAGTTCATTCATGGCTTTGGATTTATACATATATCATTTCGTTGTAAAGACCAAGAGAATTTATTGTAGTTGCATGATAGGTCTGATTATTGAGAGTGATAAAGATGAACTGTTGACAATATAATCTGAAAAAGAACTAGGCAAATAAGACTTGCTTTCCTCAACGTATGGCAATGTCATCAAACATAGACAAACAAGAACTCCCTCAACTGCACATTTGTCCTTTCTACGTTTTTAGGAAAAAGAATCTGTCCTAAAAACCTGAAGCCAAAACATCTCTTGTTGTGAACATCTAGGTTATTTAGGCCTGATAGACTTTTAAAAATGAGGAGAGCAGGATGATATCTCTCTCTTGAATTGCGGAGGGTTCTCCTCCTAAATTTTTCTCAGAGTGGCAGCACACCGCTCTTCTATTAGTCAGGAGACAAGAAAAGGCACAAGCATGTCAAAATGAACAGAAGAATGCTGAAATAAAATTAGCCTTATTGCAATTTTTATTCTTCAGAAAGTTAGGAAAAATTCAGGCCTACTAAATAGGAATGACTGTGTGTTCTTATGAAAAAGGAGCTACAGCTCATTGCCCCTAAAGGCGCTTCAGAAGAGCAGCCTTATTCTCCAGCACTAATGTAGCACGGTGACTTTTTTTCTTAGAAAGTTTGTGCTTCAGAATAAAATAATTTTTATTTGTGTGCCTAGTTGTAGTGTTCCCTGTTTTTAATACAAAATAATTTTACTAGGGCTCCACTTCTTTTGATTGTCTCATTTAGTAGAAACTTGACTGACTGTGAGTGTTTAGTATTATCAGATTGAATCATACATGAAAAGTTAAGCCAATTTAATTACATCTGAAGTCAGCTTATGCAGTAAGTTAATTATGAATATTTATTACTAAAATATTATCAACGATGTCTTTGATTGGCACAAATATTACCACTTTAAATTAGTTACAGCCTGGATGAGGAAAAAATAAATAAAACTCTTGTCACATCTATAACTTGACTGTGGGTCAGCTGAACACTAATTAGGAAATGAAAACAAATAGTGCTTCCAGTCCAAATAATGAAGAAGAAAAAAAAATTCCAGCAATAGACCTGTCAAGCAGAAGACAAAATATTGCTTGATATGTCTGTAGTTTGAGATAAAATCAAATCAACCACAAAACAATAGGAAGTCTGAGATAGACTTTATCCCCTCAGACTGAAGTATTGATTGCATTAGCTATACAAGGCAATCCTTTGAGGGTGGGAAGAGAATGATAACACTCTATAGGACATGAATGAGTGATTGAAACATAAATGAATGTAAGCAGCAAATGAATTCCTGAAAAGGGCAGACTAAATAACATATGGAAATTTACAAAATAATGCACTCCCACCAGAATTCCAGGGCACACTAAACAATGGAACAAACCCTTTTTAGAAATAAAGGTGCTCCCAAATCTCCAAAATACAACAAACTATCTGGTTATTAATGCCAAATCCTTTGTTCTTCTTCTGTGTACTCATTGTGACTAAAGAAGCTTTAGCACTTTCCACGATAGCACAAGGAATGGGAAAATGAAGCTTGCAGCAAATCTCAAGGACTTTCTCCAATTTAGCTTGTGTTTCATAAGCTTCCATCAGTTTCCAGTTAGAGAAAATGCTATAATTTTCTTTTTGTCATCCCTTTGAAAAGCTTCAATTATGAGATTCTGGGTGAGTTTGCAATTTTATTTCCCTGCTGTGTGTGTAGTACACAAAATAAGTTTGAAATAGCATACGCTTCTTCCTCTGGAAATGACATGTATAAACAAGGAAGATGTCAGGAAAGCAATGGCATTTTCCCCCCCCATTCTTCCTTGCGTGCTTCAGACAAACTTTGCTAATATTTGTCTGTCAATAGCACCCATAGAGTTTGGTTGGTTTTTTTTTCTGGAGAGTTTGTAGTCTGTTGCTTGAGGAATCAGAATTAGATAGAAATTGGCTTGTATTAATTGTTACTGCTGCTGCTGACTAGTGGAGCTTCTGCCTTCACTTATATGGCCTGTGCTCAGTTGGGATTCGGGCTATTAGTGCTTTGCTGGAGAATTTGCATGATTGTCTGTAGAGTTCATGAATGTACTTTTCCTGTAACAAACTGCTCGTTGTCCTCCTAACTAAAATGCTCAAGGACTTTTCTGTTGTT
Source organism: Petroica traversi (assembly GCA_025920805.1). Classification (NCBI taxonomy): domain Eukaryota; kingdom Metazoa; phylum Chordata; class Aves; order Passeriformes; family Petroicidae; genus Petroica; species Petroica traversi. The sequence continues at coordinate 10,934,690 of JAHLSL010000019.1, forward strand.
GAGGTACATATGTCCCAGAAAACCTAATGAAAAGGCCGTACAGATATAGTGCATATTGACAGCAGGTGTGCTAACTAAATACAAAGTGTATTCATTTAATGACTGTTACATACTTGCCAGCCATATGGTAATCAAAAACTCTCCTGGTACTACAAAGACAGGCTATCACAAACTTAGATGAAACATCAGCTGGCTTAACCAGAAACTGAGTAACATCTGGATTAGTGTACGGGAAAATTTAGTCCCTTTGAGGATTTGCATTGATGAGGATAATATTGACATTTTCTTTGTTTCAATATTATTTTTGAACTACCTTGAATGAGCAGTGTCAATGGCATCAAAATCCACGTTTGAATTAGGCAGATTGCAAACTTTTTAAAAGCTCATCTCCACATTTTAGAGATATTTATGGCTTCAGAAATGTTTCCATATTTATTTCCTTAGTAATCCACTTAATGTAATAGCATTCAAGAAAGCTAAGAAGCATGATCTGCTTTAATGACCAAATCTGGAAATGCTTAGTCAGTTTTTCACACTGCAAGTTCAAAATATCCATCTTATGAGCTAAGGGTGAAATAAGCCTGGTCACTCAGAAATCATCAAAAGTGTGCAAGTGTCCTTTGGTGAATGCTTCTGTTACATGTCTGGCAGATTTAACCCACTGCTGCCTTATTTCCAAATTTTCATTATAATCCAAACCTACAGGTTTTCAGTATCTCCCTGCCTCCTGCTTGCACAGGAAAACAGTTGCTTTTCCAGTCATCTCTTCCTCTCCCTGCTGTCTGTCATCTGTGGTATCCTCTCTGACCACCACAGCATATTACTCCATCCTTTTTGCCAGCTGGATTTAGGTGTAACACTTTGCTATTGACTTTCCCAGGATTGTGATTTGTCCAAATAGTAATTGCTCCAGTCTTCAGGTCTTGGATTCTTTCCCTGCCCAACTTGGCCAACAGCCTGTGCTGAACACCCTTCCATGTTCCTCATTGCTGTGCAGGTCCTGGCACTGCCTGAACTTCTCTCTGTATCTCCACCCAGCACCCCTCTCTTCTCCAGCTTCTGGGGCTTTCAAGCTTCTCATCTTTTGCTCCTTTTTTTCTGCCGTTGAGGAGAATCTGCCTCTGGTTATTTCTATTCACTTTTTAGGAGAACTACAAGGAAGTTGAAACAAGTTAGTCTCTTGACTGTGCTCTCTCAATGGAAATACTAGTTGATCATTTTGCATTAGTTCTCACTTATCTTTGACAGAGGCTGAAAAACTGCCCAACAAAAAAGTATCCTGCTTTTCCATTTGCTGATGACAGTAACATCCTGAAATTTTCTCATAGGAACTAATGGGCCTTCCACTCACAGACACCAGCATACTGACCACAGCTCATTTCTGTAGAGACAACAGCTCCTGAAGTCCTATGGCTGGCATCAAGAACATCACCACTTGTGTTTTGAAGAGTCCCAAGGGAGGAATAATGTGGCAGAATGTGTGGGATAATTACCTCTCAAAAGTTCTCCCTAAATGGGCAGCCAAATGGCTTTCTTGCAAAGCATGCACAGGGTTTTAAATGTCATAAAACTGAGCTACTTTTTCACCTCTTACTTATGTCTACTACCTTTTAATTTTAGTGGAAATATGAAGGAGATCTTTGTTAGAGCCATCACACTCAGCCTTGGACTAGCATAATTGTGATGATATCCTCTTTTATTTATGTACAGGAGCACTCAAAAAGTCCTTCATAAATGCAAATGTAAAGAAAACGGAATGAAATAAATGATGAATGCGTTAAACTAACTAGATTTTGGGATGTATCCAGCAATGCATACTGGTTTTTCTCCAAATTAGAGGAAATGCTCAGAGGAAAGAAATGTTGATGGCCGAAATATGGATTGAGTTCAGTCCTGCCCCTGGGAAACATTAGGTAAAGAGAAATGTTCTGAGAATCTGCAGTGAATTTTCCAGCTCAAGGAGGAAATCTGGCAGGGAAATAAAAAGTGCAAAAACTACATAAAAATCCTCTGCATGACACTGGCCTCTGTTGCAACCTAAAAATGCTCTCCATTATTTCAAAAGGCCTGCTGTTTTATTTCTCCTCTTCTCCAGTATGGTGTTTTAATGCACATGTAACCAAAGTTTTGCTGTGTGAAATCAACAGGAGGCAAAACCAAATGAAATGTATCGGTGTTAAGAACCCTTTTCCTCTCTACCCAAACCCACTCATTTCTCTGCTCAGAGCAAGAACACATAGGCACTGAGCTGGTTTGTTCAAGAAGATACCAGAGGAACAAAACCTGAAAACTGATATTTTTCTATCTGTAGGAAGATGAAATAGTATTGTACGGTGGAATGCGTTAAAATGCACATGAAGCAGTTCGAAACAGAAAATGAGTTGTCTGTTCCTGTAAGACATTCTAGAGGCATGAGCTCAACAGACTGATTTCAGGAATGCATAGTTGGGGTAATTTTCAAATCTTACTTGGAAGTAAATTTGAGAAAATCTCAGTGAACTTTATTTTGATATTTCCTCAAGAAGAAGAATGACCTAGTTCATGCAAATTTCTACATAATTCTACGGATATGCCAGTGGGGTGTGTTGCAGCTGACTTCAGATTACGGTTTAGAATTTGGCTTGCTAGAGACAGCTTGGCTCTTGAAATAATGCTGCTGAGCAGGAAGAGGAGCTATGGGTTATAGGAAGCAAGGTGGAAAGCTCAGTTCAGAAGTTTTGTCATTTAACAGTTCTAAAGAACAGTGTTTTGGTAAATGTATTTTCTCACGATTCCATAGAACTGAGGAAATTTACACCACTATATTTTTCATAGTGTGACTTCTATTTTCAACAAACAACTTTGGATTTTTTTTTTTAAAATTCAAAATTTTTTTTTTTACTGTGTGTTTGGGCTGCTAACTCACTGGTTTGAAAAAGCCATATTTGCAGGAACCAGGTTATTGCTTGGACTATTCCTCATTCAGATTTCATATCCAATGGCATAAATCACAGAACCTGCATAGAGTACAGAGACATCACTTCCGAAAAAAGGACTTTTGGGCTTAAAACTTTAATAGAGTAGCTGTGATCTGGTGTCATTTGATGATATTTAAGAAAAGAATAGAAAAACCATATAAGAAACAATGTATATAGGGGCCTGGGGGGGATTATCGATTAGCCTTGTAGGAAACAGTTGAATTTTCTTCCCAAAAGATTTCAGATATTTGATTTTGCTGGGTTTTTTAATGTCAGAATTTTCCATGCAAATTCCTACTCTTGGTCTTCTTATGATCAGGCTATACTGCAATACACCACAGAGCACCGTTGTGGTAAAATTCTTGGTCATATGAGCTCTCTCTCTCTTAAGATACCAGAATTAGGAAAATGTGCTTGGATTTGATTAATCTAGAAGTTTGAACAAGCACTTTACTTAATTCTTGGCATTATTTAACAGGAAGAAAGTCACATTGTAGCAGCACATTCTTGCAGCAGAACTTTGCAGCACATTGCAATGAATCACTATCAAAGGGCAGGGCTGGTCTTCCAGCAAAATCTTGCATTTTTGGAGATGTGAAAAGAGCTAATAGACATTACAAGAGGCATGTTCAATTTTTGTTTAGTAACTTGATTTTTTTAAATGAACAAATAAAAGTCTTTTCATTGCTATAATTGTTTTTAATACCTCATTTTATTTCTTCATTAAATAGGTACCAATACTGACTGCTGTAGTTTCTATGATAAATATTCCCAAACCTATTTCCCTCTACAAAATAATTATTGGGGGGATTATTTTTTTTTACACTTTGGACTTCATGTTTCACCAAATCACACTCGGTTCACAGAAAAACTTTTAAATGAAGAAATACATTTGAACTTCCAGTTACATGTTTCCTCTCTTTTTGCTGTGTACAAATACAGCATCTGGAAAAATTGTTTTGATTTTGTTAGAAATATCTTCCACAGAAGAACTGCAGGAAGGATGAAGATAAAAGAAACTGATGGAGATGATCTTTTCCAGCCCCTCTGCCCAAGCAGGGCCACCTGGTGCCAGTTGCTCAGGATTATAACTGAACTTCTTTTCTTTCTCTTCTCATCCTGTGCCAGTGCTTGGTCATCCTCACAGCAGAAAAAGTTTTTCTGGTGTTCAGAAGGAGCTGCCTACATTTCACTTTGTGCTGGTTGTCTCTGGTGCAGACACTCGGCACCACTGGAAAGAGCTCCATCTTCTCTGCACTCTCCCATTCACCTCATTGACAAGATCCCCCCAAGCCATCTGCTCTCTAGGCTGAGGAGTACCAGCTCGGTCTGATTTTTCTACTGAAGGATGCTCCAATCCCTCAGTCACCCCTGTGGGCCCCTGTTGAACCCTCTTCAGTATGTTCATGTGTGCAGACTCCAGAAATGGAGACAGTTTTCCAGCTGTGGCATCACCTGTGCAGAGCAGAGTGGAAGGACCACTCTCTTGACCATTCTGGAGGCCAGCTAGCTTCTTCCTGGCTGATGATAGCTACATTTTTGGACTGTTTTTTGTTTGTCTTTTTTTTTTTTTTTATTTTTGTTTGTTTTTTTTCCCTAGGATTTTTAAATGTTATTATTCTGTTAATATTTTTAATTGCATTAACTTTTTATAAAACAGCTTTTCCTCAGTGGGAGTTAGACCTCTGAAACCATGGCTTTGATTTAAAGCAGTTAAATGCAGAAACATTGAACAGAATTTAGATGAAGAAAGATCCTAAATGGACATTTTGAGGGTGCAACTTGACTTCCAAATGTTTAGGGAAGGCAGAATTGGCAAATAATTGTAGTGTGAAAATGTTTCTGTTCAATTTCCTTCATTTTCTACTCTCAAAGTCTGTTCTTTTTTTATGCACAACTCTGCATCTATTACTTCCCTTATATTTGGAAATTATCTTCTTTTACCTATTCCTTTTTTTCCTAATGGCAGAATTTAAAAAGAAGATGGCATAGTTGACTCAAGCCTGTATATTCCTGCTGAAAACCAGTAAATTGGTTTTCCATTTCCTTCACATCTCCACATTTCATGGCCGTGAAGTCAGCTCTGCTTAGTTCCTGGCAAGCTAATAATGTAGCTACATTAGTGAATGTCTACAGTTTCTTTTCAATCCATGTTAATAGAGCACGTGTGGATGGCTTTTCTGAGCATCAAGTAAGACCATCATGTTCTCTCACCTGGTGCGTATATGAGTAGAAATTCCTAGTATTTTTAATACCAGAATTACACTTTATTTTACAATTTACCATGACATACAAAAAAACTTTGTATCTTTTTAAAGAGGAAGTTATTATTCTCATATCTCCCTGAAGTAAATATTCCATCCTAATACATTTTCTTATACAACAAAACATCGTTTGGTGACTTGACATAGAGGAATTTACTGTAAGATGAATAGTAAAGAACATTGTACAGAACCAAAAATATATACCTATAGAACAGTTTTTAATGCATTTGGTGCATCATAGTTGAATAAAAAATGAAAAAGATAAATCGATATTAATTTTGATTATTTTTATCAATTACTTTTCCTTAGAAATTTTGAATAAAACCAAGATACAATCATACATTTCACTGTAAATATGAAATTAAATATGAACCGAACAACTTGAAATTCAAATATGTATTGACTTTTCATTTTCTTTAAGTCAGAATAGCTTTTTGTACCATCATTTTAACTGTAGTGAGCTTTCATTAAATGTCTCTACAACATTTATAATGTTGTCATTTTCATAGGGTTAAAAATTAGATTCTTTTTAGTTTGATGTTGATTTTCCACAAGCACCAGTGTGGAGAAGAAAGCAAATAAAATGAGGATGACAGTAAATAGATATTATTTTAACATCAAAGCAAAGTCACAGCTATGTTATATTTAGAATCACAGATTGTCCTGTCTTTTCAGAGTGAAGCCTTAAGTTTAGGAGGCCTCACGTATGATGAGTGCTGAGACAAAACATCTGATTGCAGGCTGACAGCACGAATTCCATGCTGATCCTGTGCTCTTTGCTGATCCTCTGCTGTGCCTGTGACCTTTTTTCACCCATCCTCAAAATCTCCCCAAAGAGTTCTGGCATTTTCCCTTCCTTGCCTGGTTGAACAGCGCAGTGGGTTTGTGAGGAATGCATGTCTGACGTGTACACATGACAGCACAAAAAGTGAGGAGAGGAAAACTGAATAAGTAGGCTACGTGAGCAAAGGGCTGAAATCACAGCTTGGGAGGCAATGAACTGGGGGAAAGGAAGAGACAGAAACCACTGTTGTGGTTATGATCATGCAACAGTCTCGCTTTCCTCCTGTCAGTAAGATGAAAACGTTGCCTATCGTTATGACAGAAGGATAAAGGATAACGGAATCTGGCTGACGCAATACCCTTGCTTCTATTCCTGGGATATTTCTCTACGCAATTGCAATTGGACATACAATGCTTCAGAAAAAAAAGAAATCTTATCCAAAATGCCTGTGAACCATGGGGAAATTCACGGAACCTATCTCTGGCTTCTTTGGCATACTGTTTAGTTTTCATTTGCAACACTTTAGCTGCAAGGGTTCTATAAAAGGAATTTGAAATGCAAAGGATGCATCATGTTATAACACTCTTTTCCAGGACTTTTTTAGAGTAAGGGATGTGGACATTGAACCCTAGAGTTTTTACTGTCTTACAGAGATTTTGCTGCCCTTCCAAGGCATATTTAATCAGCTAACTTCGACAACCTGCTAATATATATATTTTCTTTATGCAGGCAAATGAAAAGGACTGAATGAGGCATCTTGAACAGACAGAACAAAAGAAAAATTTAAGTTTTAAAATAACAGACCCCAGGGGCAGAGGTGTCTGAATGTCTTTGCAAGACATCTACATTTGGGGGCAACATAGCCACAGTGAGGATGGGAATGCTGGCTCAGCTCAGCAGTGCCCCAAGAATCCTTGTACTGCATTTGGGAAGGGTGTTTCCCAAACTTCAGCAGTGAACATTACAGGATCCCTCTTTGTTCAAGTGTGTGCTGTGCTGTTCAATCTTTCACAGCCTGATTACTTGCAACTTCCCCACAGGGCCAGTGCAGCAGGTATGGGATAAGGTGAGTGAGTACAGTAAGAGAACTGAATTTGCTTGCCTGAGCCTCTCTCAGTTTTGATAGGTGTGTAATGGATGAGTAGAAGAACTGAAGGCATAGGCAGGACACACGTTCTGCATCTCCTTTCCCCAGAACACTTTCTTATTTACTTTAACGAGCAGATGTGAGCAGTGCAGACCTTGTTCTTCCAGCATTAAAATTGAATTAAAAGGCTCTTAATTTAGAAGAATGTTCTAAAGGCAACAATAAAAACTTATTTCAAGCTGTTTTTAAGCTTTGTTTTAGTTTCCCATAGTGAGAGACCAGAGTTTCCAGCCCCATCCTATTTGTGGAACATTGCACAGAGTGTGTTACAGAACAGCACATGGTTATTAATGTGACTCAAACATCATTATGATTTCCTCGAGTCTTGAAACATGCCTTGAGAAGACATAAAGGAACATATGACCATATCTGAAAAAGGACTGCAACTCATTCTCTGTGACAGATCATTTATAAAGTGCATCTAGGGAGAAGAGAGGTCTGTTGGGACATTCATTTGTTGTTGTGTATCACTGTCTGGGAAATACAGGCTCAATTGTCCTGGTAAAAGGAAGCCATATCTACATTGCAAACACATCATCAGGAAAATGTTCATCAGGAAAGGAAGTAAAATTTCATAATGCACATAAAGTTTGCCTGCTACAGCTCTGGAGTATTTAAAATGTCATCTGCTCTTCTGTGTGAGATTTACTGTGCTGACAGAGGAACTGTGTGTAATGATCCTAAAATTCTTGCAAGCGAGAAGGCCAAATGAATGGTGAAGACTCCCAGGCCTTAAACCTCTTGTTTAAGGATCAGCAGACATGTCCCTTTTCCTGTGCTGGAAGGAAAATGAGTGATCCCAACGTAGGCCACAGCCTCACTGCTGTTGTTTTCCTCAAGCACTGCTTTACTGCTCCAGTTGTCATGTGGATTTTGGCAGGATGGGTCCCAGCAGGCCAGAGGATGAAGTCCTGTGCATGCATCAGCAGTTTAGACTAGCCATGGACTCCTCATGCTTCTCTGCTCCAGAGCCTGGCCCTAAATAGGCAAGGTTGTCTGTGCCTTTACCTTTTTAAAAAAATTACTGAGGAAAGCATTCCCAATTCTTTTCCAGCAGGACATGATACAATGAAAAATTTCATTGCAAGAAATTAATTTTTATGGAAAAGTTGTTATCTGAAGCCCTTTTGGCTCAAGGGGGTGATTGAGGCCTGTCCCTGGTGGCCACATGGTGCATTAAAAGGCACAAAAACCAATGAACTAGTTTACATGTAAAGTTAGAGCCTAAAAAAGAGGGGATGACTTCAGCTGATAATAAAAAAAACTCTCTCTGGGAAAATGTAACTTTTTGTTACTTAAAAGAGAGCAGAACATCTGGAGGTGATCTACCATGCTTCCATATGGCTCAGCTAGCAATAATGGAAAGCATAGGTATTATTTGGACAGTATGCAATAGGATCAGGATAAAACGGGAAGTTACAGAAGCTGTTTCCTTACATGGTGAAACAGGTTTTATATCTCTTACAGAGCTTGAGGAGGGATGATTGTCATATGTCATATGTCAGGGATGGCCTGAGTCAGTGCAGAGGTGAAGAAGAGAGGTTTGAATATTGCAATGAATGAACGCAGCCCGAAAAGGGCACACTGAGAGCAGGCAGTTGACACAAGCATTGAAGACTCAGGACATAAGTGGCAGTGGGGTTGGTACTGCTGAAATGTGGGGCTGAAGCTAAGAGGCTCCCCAGCTTCAGGTACCACCCCATCCTTCAAAGAGTCTGGCCTGGCCAGGTGGGCACCCAGGACAGTCACTTGTCCAGGACTTCGCATGTTGTGTCTGCTGTGTCCCTGTAACACTGTCAGCCCTGCCTGTTTGTGTTCATCACCCTGGGGCCACCCCACCCTGCCCACAGCTCAGGAGCCGTGTCAGTCCCCTGTCCCACTGATGGTGAAGCAGGGCTGGTCTTCAGGTCCTCACAGTCCTGACCTGCTTGGCCTTGTGTCTCCTGAGCCTGGACCACCTGCAGGCCTGCATTCCAGCCTGCCACTGGTCCCAGGGATACCCAGGAATGGGGCTGTCCCTCTGCCCTCTGCCTGCCATATTTCTGACTGAGGAGGTGGGATGGGTCTTGGATGCCAGGACCTGACCTTGGTTGGATCCAAGGAAATCTCCTGGCTCCTAGGGAGTCAAGGGCTCCCATGCAATGCCCTGACAATGTCTTTGAGAGTATTTCCCCAAATTACTATTTCCTCTCTCTTTTCTTTGATCATCTACTCTCAGTAAATCTTAGTTAAATGTCTTTTGGTATCTACTTACTGACTTTGGGGAACAGTATGAATCCATGTATAAAGCCAAACAAGGTGTTTGACTTTGCAGGATATTTTTGATCATGAGGCTCTGTTTCTGTCAGTATGACTTTGTGGATCCAATTCTCTTTCTTTTCAAGGATTAAATGGCTTTTTCAGTTTGACAAGCAAAATTCTCGAACCACAATCACAAAATAGTTCATCCTACCATCCCGTTTTTGCTCCATGATCTATTGGCAGTTAGGTGTCTACAGCAAATGTAGAAAGGAGTAAAAACCTTTTGTCACTCACTAATCTGAGCTGCCCTGCTTCACCTGAGTGAAACAACATATCCATGCATGAACTGTCTGCAAGTTTGGCAAGCAGATGCTCTCCCTCCTTCACATCAACCTTCACATGAATAGGGGCCCCATGCTTTGTCCTCTCCTCTGTGTTGGAGGCATGTCTGGCTGATCATGGTGTAGACTTTTGCATGCTGAAGCAGCAGAGAGCAAGGTCTCTCTGGCACCCCATTCAAATATGTTAAAATAATGAGTCCTGCTTCAGGAGTAATGGCTATGTGGTTTGCAGCTGGCAGGGGACTGTTCCTCTTGCCACTGTTCAAAGAGAAAGGAGAACTTGCTTGTAGCCATGCTTGTCCAGCTCCATGGCCAAGGGATGACTCTTTTCAGCTGCTCGAGTCTGTATAAATATGGTCTTTTATAATGGAGTGTAGGTTGAATGAGACTGTATCTTCCAGGATTTCTTGTGTAGACAGACTCTCATGAGGATTTCTTAGAGTGTTCCCAGTCCTATCAGCTGGTTGTCTGCACTAAGCAGCTTCCTCACTCTTATTAAAGCACAAGGATTGATGTGTGATGCCCCATATCTAGTTACACAGACATATAAGGCTAATCCTGGTTTTTCTTCTACAGGAGGAGAATTTTCTTATAACTTCTTCATTCTAGTTTTCCTGACCACAGATAAAGAGATGTTATCCAGGGCTGAGTATGATCCCTTCAGTAAGAACTCCAAAGCTGTTTCCTACAGAAAGTGCATAGCAGGCTTTTCCCCAGCAATGAACAAAGCCTTTTCCACTCAGCAAGACTGATCTTCACATCTCCTCTGAAGGTTAGTGATAATGAATTCCACTCTGAGGTTTAATATTCAACAAAAAAAATAGTTCTTTTGAAAATGATATTGCTTCCTGTTAAAACAACTTTCATACAAAACACATGTATAAATTCCAGGATACAGTGCTTGATATCAATTACCTCCAAAACTACCTAGGAATTCAGCTATGTGACAGGCCTGTGTTAAATTAAACCACTGTCATCAAACTCTTTAGAAAAAGATAATAATGTATGTTTTTTCTACACCCCTCTTTTTTGCTTACTTAGTAGATTAATCAAGCTGCGAGAAATTTCTCTGGCTCTTGAAGCCAAACACTTCTTTCTTCCCTTTAGTGCTAGTTTATAGTGCTGCTATTATTCCATTTGTCCATTTACAAACAGGGATGCAAAGATGGCTTACAGAATTTATCACCACCTTCCACATAAAGTTGGACCCTTGTGACTCAGTGTCAGATGTAGATATTTCTCTGAAATTTCCTTGTCAAAAGGAGATTCAAAGACAAGTCCTCTGACCAGGAATTTCAGGTTCAATCTACCTCTAGGACATGAGTATGTGTTCTCTTCACATTGCAGAACAGCACACAGAGAGGTTTCTTTCAATTGTAGTTTGACTGGTATTTAATAAAAAGTAGCTTTCTCAGCTTTTTCTGCAGATTTAAATTTCCAGGCTTTTGAGTCTTGAGTGGAATTGTGGCTCTCTCAAGCAAATGGAGAAATATCTGGTTAACTTGATATTGTTCTGTTGGAAGATGGTATACAGAGATGGTTAGATTATTAGGCCTTGGAATAGTGAAATCTGGTTTTAATACATTTAAAATATATGTGGGTATTAGAAATAGAAATTTTAATTCACAACTAACAAATATAGTTTTCAAAAAATAACAGCTCAGTAATTATCATGGTGGTAGTCAAAATTTTGCCCACTGTTTTCTGTCTAAATCCTCTCTTTTTTTCTCACTGTCTTTATAGTACAAGAAAATATTTATTATTACATGACCAAATGAGAGAAAATAGTTGACTTATTTTCCTATAATGGTATTTGGTAAGTTTCTAAATACAGCATTATTGTGATTAAATTTTCTTTTATCTTTTGCGTGAGAACAAGTCAAAAAGAAGACTTTCAATTTCAACTTTAGTCCAAAACCTGTTAAGGTAAATATTACTGTTATTCATATACTTATTATTTATTAACTGCTTAGTCCAAGTCAAACAACTCTGTATCAGATTACTGAGTATTGTTTACATCTTGTTCTTCTCCCAAATAGTCATGCCTAAAGAGAATATCAGAAAATTTGTATCCGTTTCCAAACTAAAATGCAATAATACAATGCATATGCCATTTTCTTATCTTTGATTGTGAATACAACATTAGGAATTTCTGTAACTTTTGTAACCTGACTCTAAGGATGTTTTTGTTTCCCAGCAAATGAAATATTTAATTAAAAATACAAAGTGTGGCTTCTTATTCTGTAATTGAATTAATAATGTATTGTGGAAACTGCTAGCACAATTATTATTGAAAAACTAATTATGTTTCTTTTAAATACAAAGAAACAATTACTGTAGAAAACAAGAATATTCTGTAAGACAAGAATGGATAGCTCATACAAAGCAGAACACTTATTAAATGAGGCAGCTGAAACTCAAAATTGATAAATATGAAGTCATGCATATGGGAAAAACAAACCTAAGTTTGAATATGAAAAGATGGGCTCTGAGCTCCCATCATCACCCAGGAGTGAAATCTTGAGGTTATGACTCATATTTCCATGCAAACATGAACTCAGTGCTTGGTATCAGCCTAAAAGCAATTCAGATTTTCACAAATACGAGGAAAAGAGCAGTGACTAAAATTGAGAACACAGTTATCGTGATTCAGTTTAAATCCGTGTCTCACTTGTGGCAAAGGTCTGTGAAGCGTGGAAGTGTGTAGAGTGGGCAGAGAAGAACCTGCTGTTCATTATCTCTTCCAGGCTGGGAACAAGAGGCTGTGATCTGGTCCTTGGAGCTGTAATGAGGACAAATATCACAGGTTTGCTTCTCCCACGGAAGGCAGGAGAACTGTGCTGTTCGTGAGGATACTGGAGGCTCCCATGTGCCCCAGGAGAGGTTTGAGGGGCTCATGAAATGGAAATCTGTGGAGAACTGCTGCAAATGTAGAAACCCCATCTAGCTTAGTACCCTTCTGAGCCAAAATTGGTTGGATGGGAAAAAATTGAAACACTTAGCTCTTAGGTCCCTCCTCAAGTACTCTTTTATGGCACTTGTGGGAAAAAGCAGAGTGGGCCAAATAAACCTATGGTCTTAAGGAGCTTGCAACTTGAATTGCAATTGTATTCAAAACCTTTGGCTTGGGATATTTAAAAATCTTCAGCCTCCCCAGGATTCCTCCCTTATCTCTAAATCCCAATGCCTTGAATTTTCCATAGTATGATCAAAACCAAAGGGAAGAAATTCACAAAAGATAAAAAATGAGCATTTGTAATATTGTCATGCTCCTGTCTGCCATGTAATGTTTGACTCCACCCATTTCACACCAGCATTAGATTAGAACTTTGCTGTTCAGTGTACAAACCCAAGAATATTGAAAGCAAAAATGTTCAGCTTTATGTCTCTCTTTGTATTTAAGAGATCTTTTCCCAATGTGCAGACTCCAAGAAAAACAATGAACATAAAATCCAGAGAAGGAAATGCAGCCATTAAGTGCTGTCTGATAGTACATAGGCTTCCTTTCATGTGACATTGTGCTTCTGCTTGTGTTTTTAGTGCCCTACTCATATGCTAATCTCCCAGCACATCCCACTTGCTCTGGCTCATATGATTGGTGTTTGTCTAAAGTCACATAAAGTACTTTGAAGAATCAAATATAAGGTTCCTGCTCAGAACATACCCTAGCACTGGATGAAAAATCTTGACTTCCAGCATGGCCTTTAGTCCACCTTGACTTTGGCAAAGTGAGTAGAAATCAGGCCTCTTTTTATGGAAGCATATTACTGTGTAGGAAAATCCCCACAAAGAAGATGACTAATCTCTTCTTGGTACAGAGAAGCAAACTAAGAAGAAGACTTTTTTTTTTCTCATTTTTTCCCCTTTTCTTAAACTTTGGAGGCAAGTTCTTTATGAATTAAGATCTGCTTCTTTGCTGTGTTGGTCTGCTTTGCAGAGATGCTTTTTGTCAGTGAGGAGTATACTGGGATTCCTTCATGATTCTGGCTGTGGTTGTGGAGATTCACCTACCCTATGTTTGGTAGTTTCTTTGGAGAGACAGGAGTCTTAAAATCAGCAGAAACATGAAAAATTGAATTCAACCTGAATTATAGGCAATATAGGTGAGGAAATTCCTTTTACAAATAATGTTTTCTGAATTATGCCAGTGAGTAAATTGATAGCAAACAGTGTAGTATTATTTTAAGCTCCTCTACAGATGATTTAGATGTGCATTCAGTGTTTACTTTTTCAGACATTTTAGACCACAAACCTTCCAGTTTATTTAGTTTGAAAAATCAATAGATTTTGACTTTTCCTTTAAGCATTAACAGTAGCCAAGGTTCCTTGGCCTTTCCAGCAGAGTCCAGCCCACTTTCAGAGTTATTACTTATGAGCCTTATTCAGGCAGCAAAACAATCCAAGAGTAGCTTGTTCCTTGCCAAACAAGAACTGCCCAGAACCTAAGACTTGACATTAATGAGTTTAGAAATCCTTTATTACCATAGGTTGTTCTATTTTGTTGCATTATATATGTGCTTTGTGACCATTTGACACACCTCTATATCTGTAGGGTTCTGTATCAATGTAGTTGAAACAATAATCACATATTTGGCATATGTTAATCTATGACACATTTGGAGTTATTGTACCAAGGACATTATTTTCTTTATCACTCTGTTTTGTACGAATGTCTACAGTAGTTCTGCAAATAATCACACACATCTTTCTGTGGCCTATTAGGTTCATGTTCAGACACTTTTCAGGAAATGTGTTCACCAGAAATGTCAGTTCTGTAATTCTGTGTGGACTCAGTTGACATAGACCACCTGAGAAACGCATCTGCACTGGCTCTGTTTCTGGGAAGGTGATAAAAAGAAGGACCAACACTTGTGCCCCAGGGTTTGGTGCTGAGGCTGAAAAAATGCCCGGAAGTGCCAATATACCTGGTTCTGGGCTTATGATGTGATTTTTCCTACTCTTTGTTAGTAGCACTATGCAATACTAATGTAGGAGCATGTATGACCTGGGGGGAAGCTGAGGCAAAAACAAGAAAGGAATTTGTGTTTTGAAGGAAAGTTTAGTTCAAAATGAAGGAGTATTGACTTGAACACACTGAGTGATAGCTACGCTTGATATATTTCATATACCCTTTATGGAAGGGTAGAATTGCTTTCCCTCTTCCATTATGGGGAAAAAAGCTATTAGCAGAGTGCTCTGGTGGCTAGATTAAAGAGGAAAGATTAATGTTGATTTCTAGTGTTCATCACCTCAGAGAAACACTATGAACTTATATGACAACTACTTGGGGATTATCAAAAATTCTTCATTTATGGCCAGGCCCTAGTAAATTGGGTGAGTCACATACAGAGGGAAATTATTATTTTTCACCCCGTGACATGAATGCTTATTTATCCCAAGCAATGAACATGGCAGGAAGCAAGCACCATTCATTTCACATCTCTGTGTGTACCTCTTCCTAATCTCCCAGAGTTGAAAGAACATGTGGCATTAAAAAACGGAAAAAAAGAAAAACATCTCAAGGAAGGGTATGGCCATTTCGGAGAAAAGATTTTTCAAAGTGCAGTGGTTTGAGCTGAAGCTGAAAAGGCTAAGTTGCTACTGTTCTAGAAATTTTCTTGTATTTGGCTCAAGTAGTCTGAGATCTGAATTTATGATCCAGGTTGTCTTTGGCTCTGTGTTGCCATGTTAACAAGATATGACTTCTTTGCCTTCTGTTTTTTTTGACATGGGCAATGATTATCATGTCTCTTTCTTTTGTTTGACTTACAAGCTCTTTTGGGTAGTGACAGAGATGGTGTCTGGCCCTGTATCCATAATTTGATGCCTCTGGGTGTTAGAATAATGTTCTTGGTGCCAGAAAGAAAACCATTCAGTAGCAATGAGAATAATTTTTTTTAGCAATATATTACTGTACGAAAGAATGTTTCCTAAATCCTAGGAAAAGCTACTTGGTGCACCTTAAGAGGCCTCTTCTAATGAAGAATCACTTGGCAGCCTGAGTTCCTTTAATGGACCTTACCAAGTACAGTAAGCCTCACCATCTGCTGCACCTTCTAATTACCAGGGAGGAAAGAAGACTTCCTCCTGCTGCACCACACAAAGAGATATGAGTTAAATGTGTATATTACTTATTCAATGTAACACACATCTGTTGTGCTCTCTCATGTTTTAGAGACAAATCTGTGAGGAGGCACAAATATCCTTGCCTGGGAGATGTACATCTAAAATATTCCTTTCCTCCTTCTTCTTCAATTTAAGGAATTTTGCTGGTGATTTCTCCCTGTGCTTATATATGAAGTGACTGGAGTGAGTTGAATTGCTATTTCATAGACTTCAGAAGGTTTCTTCAGAGAAAAACAAGTCAGCCCTGGAAGGTCTTGGGCCTTCTTGTGCCTAGAGAGACAGAAAACAAGTGAGGGGCAAAACAAACCACTGCCTTTTGTGGGACTTTTCCTTTTCTCTGACCTCAATGTGCCTATGGAAGGGAGAAAAGCCCCTTGTAGTTCCACAGCTCAGGTCACAGTGGCAAGAGGTTTGGCCTGGTTTTATCTCTCCTTTTTATGTGTGCAGAGGGGACACTGAGTAAAGGAGAAGAAAGGAGCCACAACACAGAGAAGGTCGAGCAATGCCATTCCATCATCCTCCACCTGATCTGTCTCTTAGAAATAGCTGAGAGTAGTTGTGGAAAAGATGTGTTTTGTTTCCTTTTGCAAAGAAAGAGAAAGATATAAGCCCAGATATGTGGATACATATGACAAAACAGAAGGAGCTGAAGGTCTTGGTAGAGGCAGGGAGGTCAGTCAATAAAAGCAGCTTGGAGATCAGGGTGACAATTCCTTCTGGCGCTGCATTGTTCAGCAACCTATGCATTGTACCTTTGATACCATTAAGTGTGGCCAGTGGAAATGTGCGGGCAAGCTCAAGCTTCCCAACTCTGATCTCTACCTGGAGAGAGGTGCACTGATATTTTTTAGCCCTTTCCCCCAAGCAAATAAAGACACAATTGCCAACTACATGGATTTATCAGCAGTTCTTTTGCTAGGGCCAACAGAGAAGAAACTGCTCCATGGGGTGTGTGCATATTTCTCATACTTTGTTGCCCCAGAAGGCTGCCTATTTTCCCAGTGTCCCAGTAATGCAGCTTAATTTCTGACCTTCTTTTAACTATCACCAGTGCTTTCAGGATTTCTTTTTGCTTGGTGTCAGGAAGCAGGATGCTTCATGAGGAAAGGCAGCCTGGGAGCCGAGGGTCACAGCAAGGAGTCAGAGCCAAGATCTCCCTGAGAAATGGAGCCATCACAGGGGCCCACCCTGGTAAAGAAAGAATTACACAGTCAAGTCAGTGGACCAGATCAGCAAGTACCAGGTCTGACTGCAATTAACCCTAAGTAGAGACCATAGGAGAGGACTGGCCTTGACCCAAGGCAGCCAAAACCAAGGCTTTGGAAGGATATGGTGTTATGGTCAGGCTACAGACTCTTGTGGGTCTTCCCTGGTCCACTTTTGGTGGGACAGACTGATGGAGATGCAGCAGGACCCAAAGGATAATTCTTGTAAAGCCGTGAGGGAAGTACACTGTTATTCAATGGAAAGGAAAATATGATTGGCCGGAGAACTGACATAAATTTGCATCTGAACTTCCTCTGAATAAAGTCATATTAATATTAGAGAAGCTATTCCATGTTTGTTGCTAACATGTTTTCATTGATGAGCACATCTCTTTGAGTGTGTTCCCACATCAAAAGTGCATTTGAATTACAAACTTAAACAAAAAAATAAATACAGGTTTTGAACCTATAGTTTTAAAAGTTGATTGATATCAGTCCAGGGGGTGACTGGTATTAAGAAAGTACCTTGTGGGCAAACAAACCCAGATGTTTCAGAGGTGTTCATTCATGAGTCAAAGATTTCAGGAGTCCTATGACGCAAAGGCAAATACCATCTTCTTCAGTGAATTCTTAATATTACACTAAGATATGCTTTGAGATCCAAGAAATTTACAAATTCAGCAAACTTTAGAAATCTTTCTAATCCTCTGATTCTTACTTTAGTCTGCTTATCTTTCCACAATAAGGTCACAAGGTCTTCTTCCTGTCTTCTTACTGTCTGTCTGTCTGTCTGTCTGTCTGTCTGTCTGTCTATCTATCTATCTATCTATCTATATCTACTTTCCTTTCAAATGCTGATGAATTACTGCTCCTTAATTACTGTTGTAAAGTGTCATATATTGTTTTCGGAAGTATTACTCTTCTTTCTCATGCTGTTTTCTGACAAGCTGTCTATGGTCAAAGCTATAGTGTTGCAAAATATTACTGCCAGTGACAGCAGGCTTAGCTGTTGATATTGAATAAGATCTCTAGGCTAAAAAAATCCAAATGTTAATAGAAAAAATCCCCAAAACTCTATGCCAGTCCATAAAAACTTGTCTCATACGACCATGTCAGCTGCTGCTAGCTCAGATACAAAGAAAAGATCATTTTCTCTGCATTTTTGGGGTTTTTTCTAGATGTACTTTTTTTTCCTGTAGTGGTAATCTCTGTGTTCTCGGAATAAGTGTTAGTTGTAGCACTGGAGATAGACAAACAGCTTGTAACTCAGTTTCATAGTCTATCTTCATTGCAAGAAAACCCCAGGAAATCCTGGTATTCCTCTGTTTGCTTATTTGTTTATTTTTTGGCAAAGCAAAAAAATTGACAAAAAAATTATTTTAACCTAGACTATTTATTTAACTTGCTTTACTAAAAACATAGTTTAGGAGTCATCTATCATCTCAAAATTAATTTTAGTTTTTTAATTTGATTTGTATTACTATTTAATACTGAAGGATTGGGTTACTTTGCTCACACACAAAAAAATTACTGTTATATTTATAAATATATATTTCATTATATCTATATATACAACATATACACACACACACACACACTTTCAAATATACACACACACAAATATATACATATATATTTCCTCTGTATAGGAAAACCCAGAAAGTACCAGGGCTTCCTAGAGTCAACATGAGCATGAGAAATAAAGATGACCAAAAGCATTTTAAAATTGCTTTGATAGGAAAAGGAAGTAGTGAACAAATCCCAATGAAAAGACAAAACTATGATTGGATATTGGGAAAACTGGAGTGTTTAAGTGTCTTTTTGCTTCAGTTTCACCAACCAGGAAAAATGTGGGCAGATGGCTAACACAATGAACATTGGTGACAGATGGGTAAGTGCTCTAACTAGCATCAAAAAAAACAGGTTAGAGATGCTTATGAATTGGCAGGGCCTGATGAAACTCACCCTGGAATACTTAACAAGGTAACTGAGGCCGTCCCTGTTGCTTCAAGATGGCATGAAGGGTGGGTGAGGTTCTGGGAGATGTGAAAGGACAACTGTAATCATGGCTTTTAAAGAGAAAAGGGGAGAGAAGCAGAGACGTAAGAGGGGACAAGAACT
The DNA here is from genome assembly GCA_025920805.1 of Petroica traversi. NCBI lineage: Eukaryota > Metazoa > Chordata > Aves > Passeriformes > Petroicidae > Petroica > Petroica traversi. Next base: position 10,953,876 of record JAHLSL010000019.1, read on the forward strand.
CTGAGAATTAATCAGCAATCAACTTAACTTCCAACCCAGAGAAAAAAAAATAAGAGACCCACCTATCAGGACCAGCAAGGGTCTCTTGAAAAGAATAAATCATATCAAAGCCTAATTATCTCCTGTAACCTCATGGAATAGAGAAAAGAGAGGCACTCCTAAATAACGTGTCTTTAATAAAACTTCAGATGTTGCCTCAGGTTGAAGTCTCTAAAACTGCCAAGAAACACAACCTGGAGCTATGTACTACAAAGCAAATGTGTGACTGGTTGGGAAAAATATAGTCACAGTAGTTACCAGCAGCTTACGATCAAATTGAAAGAACTGATCTTTTGGGGTTCACCAGGGGCTGGTCATGGGTTTATGCAGTCATTTCATCTGTGATGTGAGCAATGGAATAAGGCATACTCATATTAACTATGAAGGAAATGAGGGGAGAAGAGATGCCCTTTAAATGGCAGGGGTGTAATTAACAGCAGATCTTCAACATCTGGAACGTGGTTAGGGAAAAATGGTGTGGAGGGGTTTGTATGTAATCCAATCCTCTTTCCCTAACTGGGGCAGTGTCTGCTGCCTCGCTTATTTTTGACAGAGGTTTGTGAAATCTGCTCCCAAAAGACTTTGTGGCTCCCTGCAATACCATACAGCATTGGAAAACTTCTATAGCAATATAACAGGTGTTATACTGATGGGCAGAAAAATTCATCTTATGTAGTTCAAACGCTTTAACTTCTCACAGTGCTTTAACTTTTCACAATGTGTTAACTCAGACTTTGTGCCACCTAAGTTGGGGTAATGCACTTCAGGAAAGGCCTGGAAAAGTGGCAGAGAACCTGACAGGAGAAATGTGAGAGGTTTGAGGCCTTGAAAAGTTTTAGACATGGGGAAGTACTGGGTGTTAGACAGTACAGTGAAGTACAGGAGTAGATTTGCTGGGGGAGGCTGTGGAATCTGTACTAGCATAAGCATTTAAGAACAGCGTGACTAATAGCTGCTGAGGACAGTTTAAAGAGGCTCCTTTCCTGGGAATTAATATAATCTGTGCTCTTGAGGGCTCAAAATAAAAGTTTTAGCCAGTGTTGAAGCATTTGAGGTGGTTTCTTTTTTTCCTACCATATGTCTTTCTAATTTTGATCCTATCCATTTTAGTAATCTTTGGTAAAAACCCACCCAGATCTGGTAAAGACTTAAATCTGTGTTACCTCCATGTTACAGAAATTGGTATGCTGCAACTATCATAGTTCAGAAATCTTTTTGTGCAGTGGTGTGATATGGAAAATGAATGATGTGATTCTAGGCACCATGGCAGCCTTTGCCTGGCATGAAAACTGTAACTTTTTTGGTTTGGAAGAATAAGCACGGCCTTCCAAAGTAGTGTGGAACATGGACTGTCCTTTTCACACCATAGCCGGTCTACCAAAACTGCCATGGCAGTCATTAGGACATGCTTCTTCTTCAGAGTATATCTTAAAAAATTCTGAATAAATTATATTGAGTACTTCAATACCAACACCAGAAAGATATATATTATTAAGTGAAATAAAATACCAAGGCACATACACTCATTAAGTATAGTTTCTGCAGTATAAATAGTGTTTCATAATTCAAACATTTGCTATTTTGCATTATAACTAAGAAACTTATTTGTGAAGTCAGAATATAACATTATCAGAATTAAAATTTGCTCAATAGGCACGAGAAACAGCTGCTCTTCCTAAATGCAAATAAGAAACATATTTGTTTCAATGGGAAACATTCTTGTAGTAACTGAGCGCACACCAATGTGCACAGCACTTTTGTCTTAACATGGCCAACGTAGTTTCTCACTGTAAACAGTAGATTTAGAAAAATGTGATGAAATCTAAACTGACAGCAAGAAACATCCAGTACCAAAGGGAAATGGTATTACACAGCTTTTGCATTTCCTTGCTTTCCTTCTTTTCACAACATGCTGTTTGTTTGCACAGAATAACTGTCTTGTCAAAATGAGATTTCAAAGCTCTTAGAGATGATGAGTACATTTTTTTACAGTGATTAGTTGAATTTTCCATACTTCTTTGTTTTACTTGACCAAATACACACAGAATACAATACAACAAGACTTAAATTGATTTTTGTGCTTTAAAAGTACAATTCCAGAGGCATTTGGAAAGACATCAGACTATGAAACTAATGTTCAGGTCCTTCTCCCCCCTATTTTGTTAACTGTAATTTAAAATATAAAGTTGGGGCAGTATTTACCCAATTCTCTTGCACTCTTTCTTTTATGGAAATAATTTTCTTGTTATTTTAGAATACAAATCTTCCTTGCCTCCCTGATACCTTTTTTGTGTTGGACAGATAAAATTATCTGCACGGTTACGAGCTGAGTATTTTCTCCAGCTTTTATTAAACTCAAAACATGTTTTCAGATACTTTGTCACTAAAATTTAAGGTATATGAGCCCATGTGTCTATGGAAGAGGTCTTTCACTTTATCAATTACAGGTGAACAGCTAGTTAAAAACTGATCTACTGGACAGCAAAAATAATACAAGACAAGCAGCTGGTAGAGAGCCATGTAGAGCAAGGTTATTGCTTGTTTTTTCATTTATGTAATGCACAACATGAATTGTAATATTTAAGTAATGTGCAGCTTGAGTTTTCCAGCCTGAAAGAAATCATCACAAGTTCATTGTTCCACTCTTCAGGCTATCATTCTATTTTCAGAAGACTTTCAGAAATTGATTTCTGTTATTCAGGTATTCTTAATTTTTAGAATTTTCTTAAAAGAAAAGGAATTAATTTAAAAAGAATTTTGATACTTATTTTTTCAATGAGATTAAAAAAAATCTTTTGCACTTTAAATATTACATAAATTTTATTAATGTATTTGTCTACCAGGCAGAAACGGTTGTTTTTGTTGGTTGGTTGGTTGGTTGGTTGGTCGGTCGGTTGGTTGGTTTTTTTTGGGGCTTTTTTGTTTTGTTTTCCTTGACATCAAATCTACTTTTGTCTGTAAAAAGGGCTTTAGAGAATTTCAGAAAAGTAGTGCTTGGCCTCAGCTATAACCAAATCTTCCTGCTAACCTGAGAGGAGATGTTTGTATTTCTTATAATTTCTTATAAGGAACAAAATCCCTTTATGTTCCCACTTGAACACTTAGAAGGATTCGTAGAAACTTAAATGAATAAGCAGTTGAGTGGCTGATAGAAAGAAAGCATTAACAGTTCAAGTTTCAAATGAGCCCACCTGTCAGGGGAGCTCTTCAGGAAATTGCCCTCAATTTTCATATAGGACTTTGGCAGGAGAGTAGCAGGTGACTCATGAGAAAAGTTTTTTCTGAGTCTGCTATCTCGTGGCAAGTCGGGGTAAGAAATAATCAGAGCCTTGTGAAGAATTTTGCAGAGAATTAGACATGGAAAATGAGAAACTTGAATTTCTTTACAATGATGAGAAAAATTCCTTGTAATAATTAAAAGAAGAGCTCAATATGAGCCAAAGAGTGGGTAAAAATCTTTATTTCGGTGATTCTATCTAAATATACTGAAGCAAAAATTGAGTAAACAATTGAAAAAAAAACCAACAGATAACCAGCTAATTGAAATAGGTAAATTTTGGTCTAATATATTTTCAGTAATGGCAGAACTGAGTGGATTTTATGAAATGGATCTAAGAAAATAACCATCAGAAAAAATATTAATGTTTCATATATTTAGATACTAAGAAACATACCAAACCCAAGGCAGTTATAAGTCTCAGGTTGCCCTAAAAAAGGTTTGTCTTCCCCAGCCAATGTGCTGTTATATTGATGCACTTATGAGTGAAGTTGTTTTCAACTTCAGCTGATTTTCAGCTTTTTTTTTTAATATGTTTTCCTTAGTTATTGAACTATACACTATATTCAGACAGTATATCCCTGTGCAATACATGAATATATTCTAGCAGTTATGTTTATAAACAGATGCAAGTGTCTGGCAGCATGGATCATTATTTGGGGGCTCAGATGTTATTAATTAACACCAGGAATGTTGTGAAATAAGCTTGCAGTCAGACCTCCCCCCCTCCTGATGCAGTGTGAATGGATAAGTACTCTTCCTTTCAAACCATAATGGAACTCCTTCTCTTACTATGATTTGAAGCAGTATGAATGATCTGCTAGTCATTAGTGCAAATAAGTATGGATGATAAAAAAGTCCATGGAAAACCCTGAAGAATGCCACTGGTTCTTTTCCTTTTGCTGTCAGATTTCATTTGGCAGGAGGTTTCAAGGTTCTAAACTTGCTGAATAAAATCAGTACCTGAAATATCTTCAAAAAAAGTTACAGTTTTATTGTCCTTTCCCTCTCCCTCACCCACTCCAGTACTTCATGCTCTGTTTATTTTCTGAATTTTTGTTTACTATTTTGTAGGTAATGGGACCTGACAGAGATTCTCCATTCAGTTTCTACCAAATTTATAGTTATTTACCTATTCTGTCAGCAGATTGGGGGTGTTGTTCTATGTAGGCAAGAAACTCTTGCATGGGGTCAGACTGCAGACTTCTCTAGTCTGGTGTTCTACACTTTGGTGAGGCTGTATGGAAAGGAGTTGAAGATATGGACCTAATATTTTATCCCTTTCAGGCACCAGCAAACAGCTGTCAGGGTCTACTTGAACTGGTTTCAAATTATAATTATCAAACAGCCTGAAGGATGTATTTTCCATGAGCCTTTCGGCACTCTTTTATTAAATTGGCCTCAATGTGGCACTATTATGTTCCAAACCTGACTGACATGCAGTGTGTTTAAAAGAATAATTAAAAATAAGTGATTTTTTTCCCCTTTTCTGTTTTTTATAATTTTAAATCTGATAGGAGGTACAAATAAGGAATAAGTTCTCCCTATTTTTCATTATGTAGATTTTGTCAGTCTGGGTTGCTTTCTAAATTAAAGACTATCATTTTTGTGTCTTCACACAAAATGTTTTCTTCACGTGTCCAATAATTTTTATTGCCCTTTTTTTATTGTTGTGGAAGTCTATTATCTGCTATCCAAGATTGAATAAATGGAATTACCCTCAGTATGCCAAATGTGCACCCTCCAAAACACCAAATTTGATTTTTACCCCCCACCCCTTATCCACACTGACTTGAAGCTCTTTCACATGTAGCAATTACAATTTCAGAGCCCATTTGCTGCACAGAGCTGAGCGTGCTGTGCTCTGGGTGAATTTCTTTGTGTTTGCTGTTCCTGAGTGGGATCTCTGGCCTTTCCTTTGTGGGCTCTCCCTCTGGCTAAGGATGCTGTGTGAATGTGGCAAGGAGACAAGAGGCAACCTCTTGTGGCAAAAGATCTTCAGTGCTCTGCAGTCTTCAGTGTTCAAGGATAAGAAGCAATTAAGACAGTTCCTTGTAGTGGACCAATTCTACTCATCCATGCAGGCTTTTCCTATCAAGTACTACCTGTCAGGAAGGTTCCCAAAGTTCCTGAATTTCCCCTGATATGGAAATAGGTCGTTATTGCTCTACATTCCTGTCCTGAACCCCCAAAAATCTCTCTGTCAGAACAGCTGCATCCGAATTTGAGAAGCACAAAAATAAACATGACATCACTGTACGAATGAGGACCTCTTCTGGTTGTTTCCACGAGCTTTCCCCATTAAGAGGCACACGGAAAATATCTGGGTCAGAAAAGTGCAACTGAAGATAACACTGAGTACCAGAATGATACTATAATAATCCTAGTCCCTGTTGTCGCGCTGTTAAAGTGGTTGGGTGAGAGGCCTCTGTGGTCTGCATATTTAATATGCTTCCTTTTCAAGGCACCTTGTATTTGTGCTTGTTATAACAGCTCAGATCTTATTTCCTTTGCTAGGTGCTATTGTAATACCTAATGTAAGGCAGTCACTGTGCAGAACACTTATGGAATTCAAAGGCAGTGACCTATGAAAGAGAGCTAGCTGTAGCCTCCTAAGAGACAAAAACAAAACCAAACCTCATGTCTTGTGTATTTTCTACCACACTTTACGTGGTTTTAAACATTTTGCAGAATGTAAGCTTGCGTAAAACAACAGAACAGAATCAATTTGCATAGTCCAAGGCAGCAATAGAAAGTAAATAACACTTTTTTCTTAAAATAGAGCTATTTATGAAAGCAAGAGGAGCAGGATTTTGCCCATTATTTATGCACTCAGCAGCACCAAAGCATGCATCTGCTACAGATCATTCAGAAATTCTTAGCATAATTTAGTTGGACACTTCTTTACTGGCCTTGTGACAGATGGTGGCATGAGAGCGTGGCATTTAAATGACTTGCTTTCCCTCTACAGGCAAAGCAACCTGTGTTTAAGGAGCTGCGTTTCAGAAACTCATGAGTTTTAAGCCCGAGTGTGAGGATTCTCTGATGAGTTACTGTTTCTTTCCCTCTGGCTAGAGATTGATTTGTACACTAAATACTTCTCTTTTATGAAAGTTCAAGGTACAAATTTCCTTTCAAAGAGTGAATCACACAGAACTTAATTTTCTCATTTTACTGACTATTGTAGTTTCCTATGAAGACTGATAGAGCATGCAGAAGCTTCGACCAGATTTTGAATTTTTTTTGGCTGGACACCACATTGACTTGATTAGAAGAAGTTTTTGTCTGGAAGAAGACAATGAGGTCACCCAATAAAAAGATATTTTTATTCTGTTTATTCTCTAACATTCTTTTTTAAAAAACTTATCTCTTGTGTACAGCAAAGGAGTGATTGATAATTTCCTATCAGTATGAATTTCAGTTAAAAATGCAAATAGTGAAATCTGTTTCTGAATAATAAGTATTAACGAGGCTCCAAACAGCACATGGTAGCAAACAATAAGTAACAAGTTATTTGCTTCTTCCTTAATTACAGAGAAGTCAGGATTGCAGATTCAACTTGCAGCTCACAAACTAAAAGTCATTCCTCTGCTGAGGCTTCCAATAATAGTAGGTGAAACACTCCAGCTTCTCCCCAGCTGGTTGTCTTACAATGACAGCCCAGCATTAGCATCAATGGATTTGTATTTTTATTAGACAATTGCAAATATTTTGCCCATATGGATCATTAAGCTACTGTGAGCTGGGGATAACTTGTTCTGCAGTCAGAGATTCGTGAAGCATCACTCTGTATCCAGGCTTAATTCCTTTCAAATCTAAGACGGAATAAAAGTTACATTGGAGTTTCATCGTGGAACTTTGCTTTTGAGCCAGGTTTTCTGATTTCAGCTTTCTGAGTTTGTAGTCTTCATTATTTTAAATTTAATTTAGTCAGGCTTCACATCCCTGTTCAGTTGCATTATTTATGTGCAGATGACAGGTAGGTAGCTGGGGAGATAGCAGGAATGAAAAGCCATTTCCACGTAAGAATAATAAGGAACAGACTGGGAACAAAAAAGAATTATGTTGAAAAAGACTGAAAAGGAAGAAATGTAGGCATGATCTGCAGTTAACTGTTGTAGAGGAAGCAAAGTTCAGTCAGATGTTCTTGACTTAGGGACTGGGGTTTCCTGCAATTTATTGTCTCTAAACTGCTGAACTCTTCTTTGGAAAGTATGCTTACTTCTGCCTTTCCCATTCTGCTACTTTGTCCATAAAAATGGGGTTTATCAATGGACGCTATTCCTATTGGGGGGAGCATTTGTTCAAGTTAGATTTGTTCAAGTTAGAAAGGAGGATGCTAATCCTCTTCCTTCCTCTTCAGGAAGTCTTGTAGAAACCAGCCCAGCAGAGCAAACCTCTTAGTGCTCCAATTTTTTTTTCTACTGGATTCATTATTTCTTTAAAATTCCAATTTTGCTAACTTCGCATGCCACACATGACACAGCATTTTTTTTTCCCTAGGAATAGTTTTATATATTGATTAGGTCTTTCGTATTTTACTACTCTGCTTGTCAAGAGTTTGTGTTTGTGTTTATGCACACGCATGCTTAAGTGTGTATCTAAATTTTGGCAAAGCTACTCAAAGATGAGCTGCATTTTGAACAGCTGCAAAGTCTCTGAACACTGGAATTATTCATAGCACATAAAGGAAGTAAACCTCTTGAAAATAGTTCAAACATAACACAATTATGGGAAGATCAGACTCGAATTTTTTATTTGAATGAACTAACTCCTGAAGGAATCTTGAAGGAGTCTGTAAAATGGGATCATGGGCAAATGGAATTATTGCATAGTCCTTTTTACGTTAAAACCAGAGACAATAATGTGACAAAAAAAGAAAAAGAAAAAGAAAAAGAAAAAGAAAAAGAAAAAGAAAAA